>JAVJIF010004365.1:0-254392 GCA_038442645.1 Agave tequilana
TCTTCCACCTTAACCCTGACGATTATCTCTTCCGCCTGTTCGCCCTACTAGACTAACTGTTTCTAGGTACGGCTTTAAACAACTCCTATTTGGCTAGGAGTGAGTGAAGTCTGCAAATTATGACGGCATGTTTCCACCAGGGTGGCCTGAGTCAATCGCTAGGACATCGGAGTGCCATATTTTGAAATCTCACAAATGCTTTAGCTGACTCTCATTTTCGTTGCCTCATTGCCAGGAGAGTTGGCATGGTAATCTCTGAGTCATCTTCAAAGAAGCGTGTAAGGAAAAGCTTCTCCAGATCGCCTCAGTTCTTGATGGAGCCTTCTGAGAGTTTCATAAACCATCCGAAAGTAAGTCCCTTCGGGGTGCTGATGAACAAAAGTGCCAAGATGGCATCATTTGCTACTACATTCCCTGTCTGGGACATGAAGTAGTAGATGTGTTGGTTCGGTGATCCCTTGCCGTCGAAGGCCTGTAGGGTCAACGCTTTGAACTTAGGAGGGTACGAGACAAGGTCCCACTCAGCCGGGTACGACCGGACCACTCCTGCTTGTTGGAGGCCTTTCCGATTGGTGAGGGCTTTAAGACGCTTTTCCAGTTTATTCGTCCTTTTAGAATGAGTGCTCCCATTCTCTGAATTGCCTCCCTCTTCGGACGAAGACTTGGACAACTCAGAGTTGGACTGTTCCTCCTCCCTGTATGCACAGAAGACGAGCTCTCCCCTTCCTTCCTTTTCCCTTAGACTTCTTAGAAGAAGTCTTGGCTTTCAGATTTCTCCTACCCTCGAGCAATTGTGAAAGTATCTGCTTGAGGGTATCGAAAGATTCTTGTTGGGCGCGAATCATATCGAGTTGTTCCCTCTGAGCCTGGGCTTGCTGTTCAAAGCGCCTGGTCATCTCCTCAGGAGTGCTTGCCATATATGCGAAGGCTTCCTTCTCTACAGAAGAGTTCGAGGCTTGCGATTCTGCAATGGCAGAGTGCGATTCACTTACTTCAATGCCCTGGGCTAGGGCACTGTAGTGAACTGGGGGTACCACGTCAGTTCGAGTGCGGGTATGCCTGTACACTCATTCTGGTTCAGCATCAGACTCGCCAGAGCTGACTATTGGTTGTTTTCTCTTACTTCTGCTTGGCGTAATGCTTGGACCGGCTATGTTTGCAGTGACTTCGGGTACTCCATATCTGAGAAAGTTTTCCTTGTGCGGAAACAACGCCTTTTAGCTGATCGGGGACTGACGCAGATGATAACCGTCTGAGCACTGACTACTTACTTGCATATGAGTTGCAGTGGCATTCAGAGAGCATTACTATGATGAGCCGTTCACAGCAGCATGATGGAGCGATTTGATGAGCACTCCTCTTCTTTGTTAGATAATCCCTTAGATCTGTTGGAGGAAAATCAAAGAGACTAGCCTCGAGTTTTCGAAGGCTTTTCAGTTTCTGAAAGCTAATCTTGCGTCGCAGATCTGAAATGCAAGGTTAGAGACGCGAAGCTCACGTTCTGCAGAAAAGACGCGGCTCTCGTGTTTTGGCTTTGAAATGCGGGTATCGTGCCTCTGCTGAGAAGAGACGCGGACCTCGCGTTGTTGATTGTCGTGTTCGGCCAGCGACATTTGGTAAACCGGACTTTTTGAGTCTCGCGTTCTGTCGTAGAGGCGTGGTCTCGTGTTTCTGAGAAGAGATACAGACCTCACATTGCTGAACGTCACGTTTAAAAGGTGAGGCCTCAAAAACACAAGCTTCTTGAGCTTCGCATATTGGTCTCCAAACGTAGACTTCGCACGTCTAGTGCAGCTCAGAAGGGACGCAGGCATAAGCCTTACGTTCTATATCTGTTGGACAGATAGTTATTCCAGCTTCTTGAGTCTGTTGTCGACGTGCGCGTCGCCTCTATCGACGTTCAGTATTTCGATTACGCTGTACAGGTTATTAGGAACCCCTGGTAATCTGGAGCTGAGGAAGGGGAAGGGTGTGGCCGGGTTGACCTTCAACAACGTTGGCCTCGCGAGGTCTCGTGGGAGACGTTGACGCGGGCCTTACGTGTGATGCGGCCAGCAATGATGCTCTCTATGCAAGCCATCTTCGAAGAAGTCTCTGAAGAGACCTGAGAACGAATCTTCGATGAGACCTTGCGGTACTGCCGCGCCCTAGGGCTCTTGGAGTAAGAAGAGAGGAACTCTTCATACTTTTCCTGGTCGAATTTCATGACAAACGATTTGACCGTTCTTTCTATGAAGGTGACGTCACCTTGCGCCACGACTTACTCATCAGTAGAGAAAGTAGACCCCACTAAAGTCGCCATCTCATGTTTGCGCGGGAAAAAATTGAAAATAAGTATCATAAAAATTTTTTGAATCAATGAAAGATTACAACAATATCAAACAATTACGATTACGAGAGAGAGAGAAAGAAGATATTCAAGCTCAAATCTTCTCTTTCTTTAATGCTAAGTTCTTGATGTAGTGGTGGAAAGTGAATCTTTTTTTCATTGACCGGGTTAACGTCAGTGTCTTCTGGGAATCTTCTCTTCGATCTATAGATAGAGCAGCACAACTCCTATCCAATGAAATCTCAAAGAGACTTGAGGCAAAAACTTGTACTCAGCAAGCTGTTAGAAGAGTTGGACTTTTTTTTTAGTATTCCTCAGCTGAAAATTCTGATAAAAAATTCTCCCCCTCCTCAGTAGCAAACTACGCTATTTATAGGGGTTTCAGAGGTAAAATTGTCACCTAAAAACCCTCCATAATGGGGTTAACTCTCCTCATTACGTGGCAGTAATTGACCCAGTAATGAGAGCAGTTATAACCGAGACGCAGGACTTCTCATAGTTGAAACGGGGCTTCGATTCTTGCATTTTTGCGTTATAGTGTTGTTGGAGGCCGGCTTTGAACCTTACTAGACGTGGGCTTCGAGCCTTGCTAGACGCGGGCTTCGAGCCTTGCTAGACGCAGGCTTCGAGCCCTGCGTTTTACCATCGCAGTGAAGCTGAGACGCGGGCTTTGAACTTTGCGTCTTGACTAATGCAGTGAAGTGGAGACGCGGACTTCGCTTCTTGCGTCTTGGCACTGCAGTGATGCTAGGATGCGGGCTTCGAGCTTCGCATCTTGGTCATTATAGTGAAGCTGGGACGCGGGCTTCAACCCTCGCGTCTTGGTACTGTAGTGATGCTAAGGCGCGGGCTTCAAGCTCTACGACTTGGCATTACATAAGTGGCTATGATTAGCCTCACGTATGGAGTATAGACTCTGTTCTCTGATGACCTATCCTCAGTGATTTTTAGACAGTCTACAGTATGTCTAAAGATATAAATCTAACCAACGCGCTACCTTCGGCAGTCCATTTTGCGCCGCTTGATGGATGGGTAAAAAGTATTCAAAACACTTGATTTTTGGTTTATAGATACTTGAAACTACAATGGAGTGGATCTTATATTCGAATGTTGGAGGGTTGTATTTGAGTTGGAAGGATTCAGGCTCAAATCCTTTTGGAAGGACACAAGTCACTATATATATATATATAATATAATAATAGAGAGAGAGAGGAGAGAGAGAGAGAGAGAGAGAGGAGAGAGAGAGAGATGAGGGGAGAGAGAGAGAGAGAGAGAGAGGAGAGAGAGAGAGAGAGAGAGTGTGTGTGTGTGTGTGTTTGTGTGTATGTATATGTATGTACATGTATTTGTACATATGCTACTTCCGGAAGAATTTGAGCATGAATCAATGATTGTTCATTTTACACCTGCATGATGAATAAGTAAAAAAGTATTCAAAACACATGTTTTTTGTTTTTTAGTTAATTTAAATAATGTAGATCAACTTCAATGGCGTGGATCTTGTATTTAAATGTGTACCATTGAATTTGAGTGGGAAGGATTCATGCTTAAATCCTTCCCAAGGATCCAAGTCTTTGTGTGTATGTGTGAGTGTGACCCTAAGGTTCAGAGGATGCTGGTTGATGATGTCGGAGGTGGAGGACGTGGAAGCTGATGGTGGTGACGACGTGGTGGTGGCGTACTCTCGGAGGCTGGGGACAGAGACAAAATATCAGGGGAACGAAAACAGCAATGCGGATCGCAGTGAAGATCTCTTAAAGGATTCAGAAGTAGTGGCCTAGTGTTGATGCTAGGCCCCATCGATGGTGCTGCTACTGTTGTCATCTCTTCTTCAAGAGTGGCGCACAGATGGCATCAGTGGTGGTGCTTCTTCGACAACGAGTTCAGGCTCATCATCTCCCACAAGGACGCGCCAGCTCCTCACACAACAGCCAGAAGGAGGATGACTTTGATGCACATTGCCTTAAGGATAGAGGAGGAGGAGGCTTGATGATCAATGATCTGATGAATGATCGATCTTCAGGACATCTTCGATTCGAGAGTATAGGATTGAAGAGAGAGGAAGGGGCTCTAGTAATATTTATAAGGAAGAGATCGAGTTAGAAATTTGAACTCGAAACGGATTAAGTGTTGGAGATGAACTACTCTTAAGTTGATATAGCTAGTTGATCATTGATTTATTATGTTTTTTATTATTATATGTCAAGAGTTGGAGATTAATTAGGATTAGGATTTAATCTGAGTCTAAACTCTCTACAAGAGGTGAGATGTTGGTGTTTAAGTTGAAGTTGATCGAGTAGGAGTTGTTTCTTTGATTCCTATTTGTATTACAATCACACAATTAACACCTCTTACTTCATGCCCCCAAATCCAAATTCAATGCGCACTGTAACTCTCTCGGAGACTTTCAGAGCACAATTGTGTTGGATTAATTAATTCTTCTTCTTCTTTTTTCTTTCATTCTTTTTTTTTTTTTGGAGTAAATATAGTGAGAAGTCCCATTAATAAGATTTTTATTGGAATATATTATTTGAAAATTTAAGGTTATTATTTTTAAAATTAATTTATATCTATCCATGGATTTGTCTTTTGGACTTGTAACGATTGAATGAAGTGATACATCTTTTCATTATTAAAAGATATGACGAAAAAATACACATTAAATCCCTTCAACTTTTATTTAAGAAATGTTTCATTTGCAAAGGAATTATAACAACATCTATTCCAAATACAAGAACAATAAGTGATTATAATCTTGTATCTCCTTACATCAAATAAGTTTTGGTTTATGATATTTTATCTCGTTGCATATACCGTTTGAGTAATCAAAATTCACTAAGTCATCTTCATGTTTATTCATGCTCGATGAGAATCATCGATCTTGGGGGTATTGTAATAATAGAATCTCTTTTGCTTGGTAACCTGCAAGAAGAGCGGACAAATTTCTAAAGAGAGTGATAATTACACATCTTATAAACCAACTCGATTCTATAATTCATCTTTAGTTCTATTTCATTTATTTATTTTGTTAAAAAGTAGTTTCAGATTTATTCAAGTTTTATTTCTAATATTTCAGAAACATATTTATTGATTTCTTCATCATATTTTCCAACAATTTGGATGAGACAACTTGATATCGGGCAAAACACAAAAAATGACGACATGAATACTACAAAGAAATTAGCAATATTAATTCCAGGTTTGACAGACTCTTGACAATTCAGTAGGCAAAATATATCACACTTATATAAAAAGGATGAGCCTGATCTGAAGTCTCCTTGAAGGAGTTATGTAATCATACTCGTCATCAAGATCATCAACATCTCGGCCTCGCCATCCTAAGTAGATAGGATCTGAGCCCATGGGTACTTTGATATTAGGGTCTTGGGCCAGTCTATAGTGTCTTGAGGACAATTTAGTGAACCACACGAAGAATCCTTGGAGAACACAACACACCTCATGTCATAGGGGTTTGTATGTGATACTTGACAGAAATATATTCCTTCTTTTTCTATTTTTGTTTTACATTTTCTTTTCAGTCATGTTCCTTACAACAATAGATCCACTAGTAGAAAAATTAGTATCCTTCATAGATTACTCTCCACGGTCATAATCCATGGGGAATGTTGCTGCAGGGAAAATGTCGGTGGGGAATGATTTGTCTCTAAAACTGCATATTTCATACCACATTTTCACATTTATCTAATATTAAATTCTGCTAATAATACCTCTCTTGTGTGTTTCTAGGTCCATGGTATGAAATAAAGAAGAAGACCCTAAATCACTATTTAATGGGTGAGTAAAGGCCTATAATATAGCTATTGACTTTGGAGAGCAGTTTTGTCAAAACCAGGGGCCCAAAATAAGAAACCGGAACATGCAGCCGACAGAGGGACAAACGAGCGGCGAGCACCAGGCGGCGCGCGCAGGTACAGTCACGAAAACATGGCCTGGGCTGCGTTTTCGTGACTCTGGTGTGGAGCCACGGGCCAGGATTTGACGCGCGGCTCCGTACTGACACCCTGGTGCCCAATTTTGCCTATAAATACCCTGGGGTTTTCCAGAGCTCAAGGGAGGAGTTTTTGAAGTGTTTTTAGGTTAGTTTTTAGGGTTTTTCCTTGTTGTAGTTTAGAGTAGTTTAGTTTAGTTCTTCTTTTTCTTCCTCCTTTGTATTTTTCATTTCTTGTAGATCTTGTAACAGGAGAGAGAGAGAGAGTGGTACATGGTGGAAAGCAAGAGTGCTTGTAATAGAAGGTGACAATCTATGAAAAGTTCTCTCTTTACCTATCTTTGTTTTCTTCTCTCTAATTCCTTTTACATGTTTAGCTAATCTTTTCTCTCATGGTAACTAACTACTAACCACTAACTAGTCTAACTTCTTACTTGATAATCCATATGAATCTAATAACCTTTACTTAGCCTTGCTCTTGCAAGAGCCATTGATGGCTCATCATGATGTATCTAACACTCTAACATCCTAACTCTCTAACAGGCTAACATTACTTTACTCTATGCTTACTCTTATTTAGTTTTGATGGTTTAAGTATAGCTTGCACTTGTTTTGTTGAGTTTGGATGTGATGAGTTAACATATGAGTCATGCTTTGAAAAGCTCTTGAACCAAGGACTAGTGATGGCCAATGATACATGTAAGGCAACTATCACTAAGAGGTTAGCATGTTGGTGGAGTCATTGGTAGTTAGTAGCCATGAGTTTCTTTCTTTTTCATTTTATTTTTGAAATCTATCAAAAACACAAAATATATTCTTTTCTATGTTTCCTACTTCTTTATTTTCACCATACTTCTCTTTTTATTCTTTGTTTCCTTTTCTTTTCATTCTTTCAAATATTGAAGAATTGTTAACACACGTGAACATATCGTGTAAGCTTCTATCGCCTCCCGTCCTTATGGATTCGACTCGTTTTAGCCTCTATGCTATAACGGAAGTATCGAGGAAGTCAAAGCGCACATACTTTAACTCTAGATTTCAAAGCATACACTTTTCGTGCACGATTTTCTCCCGATCAAATTTTGGCGCCATTACCAGGGATGGGAACAGTTTGATTTCACGTTTTTTTAACTTTTCTTCTTTGTTTTTTGGTGTGCAGGTCAATTCTTTAGCATTGCATAAGACCACACTTTCTCTTGTGTGGTTGGGTAAATTCTGGTAAATTCTTATATTCTGCTGCTAGTTTTTGTTTACATTACCTGTGCACCATAATAAATTAAGAACTAAAATACCAAAATTGGATGCTTTAAAACGGTTTAGATATTTTTATCTAGGCACGTGTCAATTTTCATTCTAATATACTATATTTTGTTCTTGTGTTGTTGTGATCTTGTTGGAGGTGTACATATTGCATTGCATATAATTAAGACAAACACTTCAATTCTTTACTCGCTTTTTTGTGTTCATTCTTATCTATATTGCACACTTGCATGAAACTTAAGGGCAAAGCCCAATACAACGAAAGGTGGGGAAGTCATTACCCTTCTTTAGCCCAAAAATCACCTCCCTACTCACACAACCTAAGCCTAAATAAAATTTGTTATACATTGGCCCCTAGGGACATCTCGGACTCATTTAAGAGATTGACCTAAGGGAAAAGTTGCTAGAAGTTGACTTGTCACGCCCCGCTTCCCAAAATACGCTGGAGCGGAGACGCGACACGAGTCAGCGATGCATATACGTAAGGAAAATACCTCACGCATACGCGCTAAGCCTTAAGTAACCCGAAACATGCTATAAATCTCAACTATAATAAATCATGATTACTGCAATACCACAGATAAGCATCCACGCATGATATCATATAAATGAAAAACTGGAATAACAACTGAATCTGATATAACGAGAATCAGGAAATAATATGAAGGCAAGAAAGATAAGAATACCGGAATCAAATAGGGAGAAGCTCTAGCACTTCGCGAAGCATACGGTCTCAATGAACACCTGAACAATAGAAACAAAGCATCCAATATCTAGACGTACAAATCTAGGGTCGTCAGAAAGCGACCTAGTGAGTGTGTGTGTAAAGGTAAAAGCTCGTGCATATAAACAATGTGCACAGAATAATAACTAGATAAACTGCAGTCATAAGATAACTAAATAACATGATAAACAGCTGAACTGAAGGATAACTGCATAAAAACATGAATGAAGATAAAAGGCAACTATCACAACTATAAACAAACAACTGATGTCAAAATATGTAACCTAGCATATGTCACTAGTTTGGTTGGTTATTATTAACTTAGCTAATGTAATACTTAGCTGTGTCTCATACTATAGCCGTTTTCCCACATATCAAACAAAGTTATCGTTATTGTAACTACCTGCCAATGTAGTGCATGTGTTTTGAAAGAGTACTGTGCATGCCCGGTACCACGGTCTAACACCCCTGGCGCTAAACCAGGACAAGCTGTAAGGCTCTAATATCTGAAGACCATAGCCCCACACGAAATGACATCTAGTATGGTGCTGTAATCCAGGCATAGCCCTGACAACTAACAACTGAATAGGTAGCCAGTACTACCTTGGTTCCCCATGGTTGGAACCCACAACTTGGTACCATAATAAGTCCTTTCAAAATACATGACATGCATCATCAGGCAATTACTCCTGTTCCCCGGGTTATGATATCTTTTATTAGCAAACAACAATATGAGTTATTATTAAGAGTAACTGATATCTCCAAGAACTAGTGATGTCAATACTAGCTGATAATCTGACAACTGACAACTGATAACTGAGTAGCTGACAACTAATATCTAACATCTGAAATAGGATACTGGAGATATAGCCACTAACACAATAGTGTCACAAATAACTAGTAACTGATACAGATATCTACCAACTCCTATAAACTCTGAACACGTCATATGATCACCAACAAATAATCTCACTAATAACTAATAAAGTGATGACTGCTATCAGATAACTCTGAAATACAAGATCGCCGATATCGACTAGATCACTATCACAATAGCTCAATCTCTATTAATTGAAGTAATCAATAACTAACCATGAAACACGGTATATCCTCGAGATCAACAGGTCAACAGATATCGAAATCATAACGAAGTAAGGGAATCATCCTCAAATAACATATGGTCTGGAATATCTACTTTTGATACTCAACATCAACAAAATATCATCTAAATAAATCCCAAATACTCTTAACTATAAATCCAGCTACGTCAAACCTATCTTAATGAGTCAGGCTTCGTTATGAAGAATGTAAATTCCAGATCAACTCTAACTCAAGATCAATCCAAATTACAACCCAACTAAAACAGTCACATCTAAATACTGATCAATATTCAATGTAAATAACATAAATCCTAGTTCGACCCAAACTCCAACTAAGTCCATATACTGATCCAAGTATCAAGTAATCCAATTTCTTAGTAAAGTAAGCATCATAACAAGTCCGTCATCAATACCCAAATGAATCATCACCTAAGTTATTACCAAATGAAAGAATAACAAGTCTAAGAAGTACTCTACATGAAATAAGTCATCTGTCCTCAAATATAAACTCGGCCAACTAACCAGTAGATCGAAATGAGTCACTGTCTAAGGTACATCAAAACTAGGTCTAAGCCAACAACCACAAACTATCAACACATGAAATGACACTGATATAAGCTGATATCAACTGTGTAATTAAAGTGAACCATCACAGAAGTCTCATGAAGTAATACAAATAATCAAACTGGTAAAATATAACAGAAAGTCACATGAAATGAGAAGTGTAACTTATAAGCGCATACCGATAACGGTAAATAAGAAAATACACAAGAACGAACACTCACATGAAATGACGCGGTTTCAAAATCGAATCGCCGTCTGGTCTTCACTACACGAACCGGTACTGATCTACAGATCATCCCATGGGCGGTCTTTGAATCACCAATGTATCGGGTCCACAATGAGCACGAATCTGGATTGGGTCCAGGTCTTCTGCAACTGGTCCGGATCTCACCAAACGGATCCGAAATACTGTAACATGCAACCGAACACAAAAATAAATATAAATATACACTAAACACACTCCCGAGCAACCCGACACATATGTGTACACCCACGTACATGTACAAGTACACACATACATACACCTCTACATACATACCCACACTTACATACATATTATATATTTATATAAATAAAACACATTCATGATAAATTAATTAAGACATATAAATAAAACACATTAATTAAGACCCACTTATTAATTACTAAACTAACACACACATAATTAAAGTACACATTCATGCATATACATGCATATGCATATACATGCATTCATACATACATACACAACCCACTCACGCACACACCAACACACATTAATATAAACTTCCCAATTATTACAAGTCTAACCTTTATACATAAAAATGTACCAACCTCGGGCTGATTTGCGGCGCACCGATGGAGGCTCTGGCGGAGGCGTCTGGGGCCGCGGAGGCTGTCGTTGGATAGAGCATCTCTCCATGAAGGGCGTGGGTGCGTTCGCACTCGCCTACGGTGATCCACGGCGATCCACAGAGAGCCGAAAAAATGACAATTCAAACTTGAAATATAACACACATAATACATTAACATTACATTCATTAATATAATATACTAGTACCTTAATAAAACCCACTTATGCATGCAAAAATAATAAAGGGAGAGAGAGGGGAGATAACCCACGACAGCATGGGGGAAGGGGGTGCATGGCTGGACTGCTGAAGAAGGTGGGGCGGCGCTGTGTAGCTGGCTCCGGGCTGCCATGCGCGGCCAGCAAGGGAAGAGCTCGGGTGATGTGCTCGGCCACACGGGGAGAGGAGCATGGGCTGTTGGATGACCATGGCACTGGTGGGTGAAGGCCAGTTGCAAGGTACTCGAGGAGGGGGTGCTGCCAATCCGAAGGGGAGTGTTGCACCAGATGTTCGCGACAAGGAGGGAGGTGGCCTAGCTTGGGGTGCTGTGTTGGGGAAGCTCGACCATGGATGGCGGCAGCCAGGGAGGGGGTTTGCCACTGCGTGACATGGGATCCGTGTGCGTGGCGCTCCGGCTGCTGTGCGCGGAGAGTTGGCTGTGGTGGGGAGTGGCTGGTGGTACACGGCCTGGTGATGGCCATGGGTAGAAGCCGGGGGTGGTGGATCTTGCCATGGGGAAGACAATAGGCCAGGCTTGGAGGGGGTCTGCTGGTTCGCTGGATGCGGCAAGGAAGGAGGCCGGCTGAGATGTTACTTTCGTCGACGACGGATGATGGCTTGACATGGGCGGCCTACGTTGGTGCGGGAGGTGCGCTGCAGATCGAGGCGGAGGGCGTGGACTGTGCGTTGATGGCGGTGGCGGCTGGATGTGGAAGATGGAGATGGGAGATTAATTAGATTAGGATTAGGGTTAAGATAATTAAGGATTATATAGGGAGTCATATTGGATATTGGGTATGGTAATGGGTATCGGGTCTGGGTGTGGATTAACGGGTAGGAGCATGAGCTATATGGTAATGAGTTTGGGGGTTATGGAATTGGAAATGGATAATGAGAATAGATATTGGAAAAATGATCATGGACTAAGAAAGAATAGAAAAGCCAATAATAATAATATTAAAAGAATAACTACCTTAATAATGCTAAATAATTGTAACAACTCTTAATTAAAAATAATAATTGATAACATGCATATTAATTAACAATAGCAATGACAATAATTGCAATAATAATATTAAACAAAATTAGCTCCAATAATATTAAGTAATAATAGTCATAATAATAACAATTACAATATTTATATAAAATAACACTAACAATAATAAATAATAATGACAGTAACAACAACAATAGTAATGATAATTAACAACTTCACTAATAATACTAATATTAAAATAAATAAATCAAATAATAGTAACACTAATAATAATTAATAAATACTAACAATATTAATAATAATAATACTAATAGTAATAAGTAATTAAAAATACTGATAAGAAATAATGGCAATAGTATATAAAGCCCAAGTGTCATTTACTATCTTAAAGATAAATTTCTGAAAAACACCTAGAGGGGGGGTGAATAGGTGTGATTGCTAATCTTAAAAATTTTAATTCTCTAAATGCGGAACCTAAAACAAGTGAGGCTCAACTTAGTACAATTCAACAAGTGTAGCCGAATTCCTCTTGCGAGGCTCTAGACTAAACTCCTCTTGATTCCCCTTGATATGGGTTGAGGCGCTATGTGAAGCTCTTGTTGGATGAGTACGGGATTGGCACACACAAGTATGAAATGGATGATATGAAGAATGATGCAAACACAATGATATATGGCAAGAATTACAAGCAAGCAAATAGTAGCACAAGAGATTTAAACAATATCACAAGTATGCAATAGAAAGCAATAAGGAGCTACTGAAAAGTAAAGCAAGAATTAGACGCAAAGGCAATCGCAAACAAAGTGATTTGTTTCGAGGTTCGAGCCACCGCTCTACTCCCCGCCTTCACCTCCGTGAAGGGTTTCCACTATCCACCGAGGACGCCTTTACAATTTGGTCTACCGAAGACCGAGCACCGAGCTCCACCGAGTACAAAGGACCTCTACCGAAGAGGTTGCTCCACAAGGAAAGGATTACAAGAACAAAGTGATCACAACAAGATCACTACACTATTTCTCAAACTCTTTACAAACACTCTCACTTCAATTACAACTTCACTATAGAATGAGTATTGGATTTTTGGCTCTATGAAGTGTGGTGAGAAAAACTTCAGTTGTAGAGTGATATTAGTAATCAAACACAACTGAAAAACAAGCTCAAAAAGAATTGGAATGAAAACTTTAAACTCTTTTCTTTTCTCTTTTGAAAACAACACAAACTTGAGGATTTTTCTTGGTGATATGCAAGAGAGACTTCTCCTCTATTTATAGGGTTAGAAAATAGGTTAAAAACAATTTCTTTACACCTAACTTGACCTGCAAAAGCTCCCCAACAACTCTCCAAAAATCTGTTAAAGATGAAAACAAAACAGTTTTTCAGAATAGCCCAAAGAGGAAAGAGCCGTTAGGCTATAGCAGGCTTGGCGGTCGACCGGTCCGGTCGACTGCAAGGCCAGCTGCAAAGAGCCGTTGGCTCTCGGTCGACCGGTCCGGTCGACCGTCCCAAAAGAGGAAACACAGTTTCCTTCTTCCGGTCGACCGGTCTGGTCGACGGAAAAAACCTGTGAGCAATTTGCTCTCTGTCGGTCGACCGGTCCGGTCGACCGACAGACATGCACAAACAGTGCATGTCCAGACACATCGCCGGTCGACCGGGCCGGTCGGCCGGAGTTGCCTGAAACAGAAAATGGGCTGGTTTGAGTTAGAAAAATTTTGAGAAATATTTTAAAAATACATATAGCTAAGTATTATGCAGAAAATAGTTTATACACATGTTTTATACAATATTTTCAAGATATAAAGCTTTTGGTACATGTATATATAAACTAAGGCATAAAACTTAGAAATAACCATTTTCAAAACATGGAAAATATATGAAACAAGTGTGTGTGCAAATCCTAGAGCCAAATTTCATATACTCAAACTTTAACATTCTATTTCTTACAATGTTTCTAAGGACTTCAAGATCTTCAATAGGCTTCTTCATATAATCTTCAACACTTGTTCCTTGAGCCCAATTGGAGTTGACTTGAGTCCAAATCCTTGTATTTGTGAGAGAAGACTTCTAAAATGAATAGAAATCTGAAACACACTTAAACAACAAATGTTATTAGTACAAATAACTAATATGTTTTGTAATCATCAAAATACACTAATCATGGGTGATTGTAACCTTGGGCCAACAATCTCCCCCTTTTTGATGATGACAAAACATATAGGTGAAAAACACCTAGAGGGGGGGTGAATAGGTGTAATTGCTAATCTAAGAAACTCAATGCAAACTAAGTGCGCTAAATGCGGAAGCTAATGCAAATTATGCACAAACTAATACAATACAACAAGTGTAGCCGAATTCCCCTTGCGAGGCTCTGGACTAACTCCCCTTGATTCCCCTTGAAATGGGTTGAGGTGCTATGTGAAGCTCTTGTTGGATGAGTATAAGTTAGGCACACACACACAAGCAATCCAAGCAATATAAAATACACACAATCAAGCAAGCATATAAGAATGAATAGCAATATGAATAAATGCAAGGCAATATGAAATATGCACAACACAAGCAAATATGATATGATATGAATATGATGCTTTGCACAAATATAAGAGAGAGAGTTAGAGAGACAATGGATCAATACGCAAACACCAAGATTTGTTTCGAGGTTCGAGCACCTTGCTCTACATCCCCGCCCACACCACCGTGTAGGATTTCCACTATCTCAACTCCCACCGAGGGAACCTCTACCAAAGAGGATTTCTTACAACTCTAGGAGTACCGAACTCCTCTCTCAAACAACAACCTCCACCGAGGCCCAACAACCAACAACAACAACAACAACAACAACACAACAACCTCTACCGAAGAGGTTTACAACCAAACTCAATCACCTCTACCGAAGAGGGATCCAAACCAACAACCCAATACAACAATCTCCACCTCTACCAAAGAGGGAGCAACTCAAGAAATCAAGGTTTACAACAAGTGGTATATTTCAACCACAAAACCTCTTTCCTTTTTCTTTTTCCACAAAAACAAGATCCTAAATAGTTTAGGATAGAAGATATAGCTCAAGTGTGGAAAACAAGTGTTTTTGGAAACAAGCAACAAAGAAAAACTACTTGGGAAATCTCTTGTATATGATAGAAAATGAAATACCAAATCAAAATCCCAAAACCTAGTTTTCTTTGATTTCCAAAAACCCAAAACAAATAAAGATGAGAAGTTTTAAAGCCCCAAAAACTCTTTTAAAACTCTTTTAAACACTTCAGAAAACTAGTATTTTTTCTCTTAGAAATCTTGGCCAAAATCCCCAAAGAGATGGGGTTTATATAGCCCCTATACAAAACTAGCCGTTAGGCTGAGCTGGCAGTCTGACAGACTGCCGGTCGACCGGTCCGGTCGACCGCCAACGGTCAGAATTATGACCGTTGGGCAACTGCGGTCGACCGGCCCGGTCGACCGAAAAAACCCGAGAGCAGAGCTCTCAACTCGGTCGACTGGCCCGGTCGACCGGCCCAGAGACTCCAAAACGTGCACAGACTTGTGCACGTCAGTCGACCGTCCCGGTCGACCGGCCTATGGTGCGGTCGACCGGTCCGGTCGACCGACTTGGCCTGTCAGCCAGACCTCAGTTCTGCACAGATACGGGATTTGAAAATAGGTCTTTTCACTCAATAAAAATCCCATAAATTCACAGTAAATCTAAAAAATAGTTTTAATCACAATAAAAACTGTTTTTCTAAAAATATGTTTTTCTAAAACTTGTTTTATCATTTTACTTTGATAACCAAACTTGTGATAAAAATTTCAAGACATATATATCAACATATCAATTCATTTTTGAGTCTTGCAAATTTTATCAAAAACAAAACCTTGTATTTTGTCAAACTTGATTTTTCCAAAACATGAATAGGGATATCAAAATAAGTTTGTTTACCAAGTTAAAGCATGTATGTATAAATAGAAAACATCTACTATACATATAACATATGTAAACTTGTTTTGATCAACTATTCATAAAAACCAAATATCAAATCATAAAACGTGTGTTTTTTGTGTTCACTTGAGCATATCAACTAAACTAAGCTTTACAAATGGATCTAAAAACTCTATCTAAACTAGGATACCTAAGTCTTCTTGACGATCATCATCTTCAAGTAGACTTGCTCCAAAACTCCATCCATGGGCTAGACAAAGTGTGAACTTGAAGCTTTGGCCCTGGAATCACCATGAATAGCTTCTAAACTCCTTGTTGAAGCTAATCACCAACTAATATCCTGTTAATGATCTGAAACTTAGAAACACAAGAATATTAGTAAACATAACTACATGAGTTGATCATCATCAAAACTAGAGTGGAAGGCCATTGGGCCAACAATCTCCCCCTTTTTGATGATGACAAAACTCATGGAGTTATATATGCATGGATTAAAGATAAGCTTCAAGGAAGCTCCCCCTTAACTCATGCATAAGGATAAACAATAAATATATGCAATGAATATTAAACATGAAACATGCGTATGCATAAACAATAAATGGTTCTAGATATCAAATGGAATATTCAAAAACAAAATAAGCTCTAGATACCAATTACAAAGCAAACTCTATATATCAATTAAACTTAATATTCTTGAGATTAAAACATAATATATGCATATAAAACATAAGCATGCATATAAAACTTCATAAATCTTTCTCCCCCTTTTTGTCAATCATCAACAAAGGGGTAATCAAAACCATAAATAAAACGAGGGGTAAAATCTTTCTTCCCCTTTATGTCAAACAAAACAATAAAAGACAATGTTCTCCCCCTTTTTGTCTAAAACAAAAAACAAAATCAATAAGGGGTGACTACAAACATGATATCAATTAAAAATATGTCAATGAAGCATCTTGATACCAATAAACAAGAATCAATATATGTTATATGCTATATACATTCATGAAGAGGAAGACGCTAAGTTAGCTTCCCTACACATATGCATTACATGAAGAAGGGATGACAAGCCCCAATTCACATAACACATATTATGTAATGCATAAGAGGAGATGTGAAGCTCCCCCTACACACGTATATCATATAAAGAAGAGTTGTCAAGCTCCTCAATTTATAATATACTCAACATGAATCTATATGTAAGAGAGATGTTAAGCTCTCCTTGCATATAGGAAATACAAATCAAAACTTTGAATATTTTCTTTAAACAAAATTTTGAGATACCAATTGTAATTAAACATAACAAATTTTGAATGTCTAAACACAAATTTTGATACCAATTGTAAGAATATATTTCATTTTGAAAATATATAAACAAATTTGATGTTGATATCATATGTTCAAAATAACAACTTTTAATCATAAAGAGTGGGAGTACAAATACCAATTGAAATACAAAATCAAATTTTCTCCCCTTTATGAAAAACAAACTAAAGACATGCTTAGTCTTGATAACAATTTAAAAGTAATCAATTTAAACAAAATTGAAACTCAAGCACTAGCATAAACACAAACATATATATGTATGAAAAATAGATACCAATAGAAATTGATATACTTGGAATTTAAAGCATACATACATACAAAACATATATGAGTATACAAGAAGATCAAAATGATACCAATTGAAAGAGTTCAATGATACCAATTGACATAACAATAAGTTCAAGTGTATACATCATATTATGTACCACCCAATCATAATTCAAGTTTTAAAGATTTTCAATTTAGGGCATACATGAACATGATCTCCCATCCTACCGCCCTTAGATGGTAGGGGTTTTCAAAAATAGATTTGAAAATGTAGTTTTGTTTGAAAATCTCTACCATATGAAGAATACCGCAACTAGTTAAATGGAAAACTTGTTAGCTAGCACGAAATCCTTCAAGTAAGGAATAAAACAAAAATGAAATTCACATGATAATCATCACTCTAACCAATAAAGCATAACTCATGAGAAACAAAACATGAGCAATAGATATGAGTGTACAAATAATATGTGAAGATCATAATCATGAAAAATATTTCATTGAGCTCAATTATTCCTTAAAACATAATTCTATCAAAAACATGAAAAATCATATAAAACTCCTTATTTAATCTTCAAGGCATATGTATGTCTAATACAAGCTAAAATATACATACATATCCAAAACTCAACGAGTCCACTAAATGTATATTCATGAAGGCACGTGGCTCAAAAAGATGTATATGTATAAGATTAGTTTGAACTAGATAGACATATACATGAAGTTAAATATTGACACAAAAACATCAAAACATGAAAATCTAAATCTTTACATTAAATCAATTTTCATTTCAAGGTATATGTATGTATTGTCAACACACTAAGTATACATACATATCCCTAAATACAAATGAGTCCATAAGTAGATTTGCATGAGAAACAAATGACTCAAGGGGTATACATGTGTATCTTAATGTTTTGGCAAAATGCACATATACATGAAATGGAAACTCATATTCATCAAAACATATTCAAAAATGGGAATACAAGTTTAAAATGTATGAATCATCAAAACTAGACTATACTAGCACATCTAATGGGTTCAAATAAGCATTCAATTCCAACTATATATAGATTTATTTGTAGCCCATCCTATGTACAAGTATGTAACTAGTCTTAATGAAAACTAACACTTAAACATATATTCAAAACATGAAGCATCAAAAACACATATAAAAATCATCATGATAAAAGTCATCATGGAAAACTAAAATATGATTATTATGTGAATTCACATGTATTAGATTCATGATGTACATTATAGCTCAAACAAAAGTGAGAACACTAATTATGGGTTCATATAAGCATGTGTGTCTCAAATACTATATATGTATGTCAAGGATCTAATAAACATGGAATGAACATACTAATCCATAGACATCAAAAAACATGCTATAAACAAAAATATTAAAAGCATGTAAACAATAAATGGGAGTAAAGGATTGTTACCAAAACCGAAGAAGCAACTCTCCTTGTCTCTAAAGCATGGTGGTCCTCTCCACCAAACCTTCCCTTGAAAGTGATGCATCCATATGATTTCCTTTAAGTCCGAAACGCATCCACTCCAAGGTGTCATCACTCTCACGTCATGTGAGAGCCCACACCTACATCAAAAACAATAGGAGGGGTGGTCTTTGGTACCCACATCTTGTTGGGTCCATGGGGGTTAGTCCCTTCTCTAACCCAAACAAATTTCTTTGCTAAATTAGTAGTATGTAATCTATCAAAACAAAATTTAGCAAGGTGGCCCTTACGTCCACAATGTGTACATGTGTACACATGAGCATACATGTGATGGGTGTGTCCGTGAGGAGCATGTGTATGCCGTGAAGGGTGTGCATGCATAAAAGTTGGAACTTGTTTCTTTCGAACCAAGGATTCCAAGCGTGTATGTTTCTTGGCACATTGGCTCATAGTGGAGCCCAAACAATCTACTCTCTTCTTAAGCATACAAATATCATCATTAATCTTAGAAGAAGAGGTACATGCATTAGGTAGTCTAGATGATGAGGCTACACTAGCATGGCAAACATGAGCATCCATCTTATTTTGCAAAACAATGTTTTTCTTTAAACACACATCTAAATCATTTGAAATAGAAATAATTTTATTTTTCAAATCAACATTCTCTTTTAAAACAAAATCTACTTTTGAAGACAAATTTTCATTTTTCTTCAAAAGATTTTCACAATCATTTTTAGATTTTAAAACTTTATTTTTCTTAAGTGCAAGTTCTAATTGAGATCTCAATGAATCCCTTTCATTATAGACCTCAACCTTCTCTTGCAAAACAATATCAAGTCTAGATTGTAAACACTTATTTTCTTTTCAATTCCTAGACTTTTCTTTTTAAAATCTTATATTTTTCTATAAGTTTTTCACAAACAATTGAAAGTTCTTCATTTATAGCATGGACATCAATATGATCATTTGAAGAACTAGAACAATCATCACTATCATAGTGGGGTTCCGAATGTACCTCAAGGGAGTCATTCCCTGGACCATGAAGCATTGAAAATCGGATTCTCCACTAAATTCCTCCGGTTGATTTGGCACTTGAAGCTTGGAGGTGGTGGTTGTTGTCAATTTGTTCCACACTGCAAAGGCGGAATCAAAGTTAGAAACACATAAGAGATAATCTTTAGGAAGAGTGCTTCTAATGGCCTCTAGGGCTTGTGCATTGGCCCTTATATGATTACCATCACCAAGATAACATCTCTTGGTGGCGGCAAGGAAGACATGCAAACCTAGGGTCTTAGGTACATGGACATCCTATACTTCCAAACATCAATGTTGGAAGGGTCAAAGCTAGGAGGGGTCATGAAGTCCATGGTAAACTATATATGAATGTGCAAACAAACAAATGCAAATGAGATTAGCAAGCAAATGGATCACTCCTAGGATGTTAAGCCTAAGTATCAGGAGCACTAGCTCTGATACCAATTGAAAAACACCTAGAGGGGGGTGAATAGGTGTAATTGCTAATCTAAGAAACTCAATGCAAACTAAGTGCGCTAAATGCGGAAGCTAATGCAAATTATGCACAAACTAATACAATACAACAAGTGTAGCCGAATTCCCCTTGCGAGGCTCTGGACTAACTCCCCTTGATTCCCCTTGAAATGGGTTGAGGTGCTATGTGAAGCTCTTGTTGGATGAGTATAAGTTAGGCACACACACACAAGCAATCCAAGCAAATAAAATACACACAATCAAGCCAAGCATATAAGAATGAATAGCAATATGAATAAATGCAAGGCAATATGAAATATGCACAACACAAGCAAATATGATATGATATGAATATGATGCTTTGCACAAATATAAGAGAGAGAGTTAGAGAGACAATGGATCAATACGCAAACACCAAGATTTGTTTCGAGGTTCGAGCACCTTGCTCTACATCCCCGCCTACACCACCGTGTAGGATTTCCACTATCTCAACTCCCACCGAGGGAACCTCTACCAAAGAGGATTTCTTACAACTCTAGGAGTACCGAACTCCTCTCTCAAACAACAACCTCCACCGAGGCCCAACAACCAACAACAACAACAACAACAACAACAACAACAACAACCTCTACCGAAGAGGTTTACAACCAAACTCAATCACCTCTACCGAAGAGGGATCCAAACCAACAACCCAATACAACAATCTCCACCTCTACCAAAGAGGGAGCAACTCAAGAAGGGTTTACAACAAGTGGTATATTTCAACCACAAACCTCTTTCCTTTTTCTTTTTCACAAAAATAAGATCCTAAATAGTTTAGGATAGAAGATATAGCTCAAGTGTGGAAAACAAGTGTTTTTGGAAACAAGTAACAAAGAAAAACTACTTGGGAATTCTCTTGTATATGATAGAAAATGAAATACCAAATCAAAATCCCAAAACCTAGTTTTCTTTGATTTTCCAAAAACCCAAAACAAATAAAGATGAGAAGTTTTAAAGCCCAAAAACTCTTTTAAAACTCTTTTAAACACTTCAGAAAACTAGTATTTTTTCTCTTAGAAATCTTGGCCAAAATCCCCAAAGAGATGGGTTTATATAGCCCCTATACAAAACTAGCCGTTAGGCTGAGCTGGCAGTCTGACAGACTGCCGGTCGACCGGTCCGGTCGACCGCCAACGGTCAGAATTATGACCGTTGGGCAACTGCGGTCGACCGGCCCGGTCGACCGAAAAAAACCCGAGAGCAGAGCTCTCAACTCGGTCGACCGGCCCGGTCGACCGGCCCAGAGACTCCAAAACGTGCACAGACTTGTGCACGTCAGTCGACCGTCCCGGTCGACCGGCCTATGGTGCGGTCGACCGGTCTGGTCGACCGACTTGGCCTGTCAGCCAGACCTCAGTTCTGCACAGATACGGGATTTGAAAATAGGTCTTTTCACTCAATAAAAATCCCATAAATTCACAGTAAATCTAAAAAATAGTTTTAATCACAATAAAAACTGTTTTTCTAAAAATATGTTTTTCTAAAACTTGTTTTATCATTTTACTTTGATAACCAAACTTGTGATAAAAATTTCAAGACATATATATCAATATATCAATTCATTTTTGAGTCTTGCAAATTTTATCAAAAACAAAACCTTGTATTTTGTCAAACTTGATTTTTCTAAAACATGAATAGGGATATCAAAATAAGTTTGTTTACCAAGTTAAAGCATGTATGTATAAATAGAAAACATCTACTATACATATAACATATGTAAACTTGTTTTGATCAACTATTCATAAAAACCAAATATCAAATCATAAAACGTGTGTGTTTTGTGTTCACTTGAGCATATCAACTAAACTAAGCTTTACAAATGGATCTAAAAACTCTATCTAAACTAGGATACCTAAGTCTTCTTGACGATCATCATCTTCAAGTAGACTTGCTCCAAAACTCCATCCATGGGCTAGACAAAGTGTGAACTTGAAGCTTTGGCCCTGGAATCACCATGAATAGCTTCTAAACTCCTGTTGAAGCTAATCACCAACTAATATCCTGTTAATGATCTGAAACTTAGAAACACAAGAATATTAGTAAACATAACTACATGAGTTGATCATCATCAAAACTAGAGTGGAAGGCCATTGGGCCAACAATAGGTTATTTAAATAAACATGGAAGAAGAGTTTGAAAAACTCCCCCTCAAATAATGCTATGTATAAAAAATTGGACTATTGAAAGCACAATACATAAAGCATTCAATGTACAAAAGTTTTGTCAAAAACTTAAATAAACAAACTTTCTTTTTCTATATGTATAAAAAAATTGGACTATTGAAAGCACAATACATAAAGCATTCAATGTACAAAAATTTTGTCAAAAACTTAAATAATAAAACTCAAATAATATCAAAAACTAAATATCAAACTAAACTTATTCTCCCCCTTTTTGTCATACATCAAAAAGGGTTAAAATAAAACAAAATAGAAATATTTTTAAGAATCTATCATGCAAACATTCAACTCACCACAAATAAATGAAAATCTAGCATAGTCTAGAGGTTTAGTAAAAATATCGGCAAGTTGAAAATCGGTAGAAACATAATCAATATCAATATCACCTTTCTCATAATGATCTCTAAGAAAGTGATATCTAATGTCAATGTGTTTAGTTTTACTATGTTGATTTGCATTCTTTGTCATGTGAATAGTACTAGTATTATCACAAAATATTTTAACATGATCAAAGTGTAAATCATAGTCAAGGAGAGTATGTTTCATCCAAAGAACTTGTGCACAACAAGCTCCGGCTGCAGCATACTCCGCCTCGGCGGTTGATAGGGCTACCGAATTTGCTTTTTGGAAGACCAAGATACAAGACAATTACCCAAGAATTGACATGTTCCACTTGTGCTCTTCCTATCTACCTACAACCCGCATAGTCGGCATCCGAAAAATTCTTCATTTCAAATAATCGGTTTTAGGATACCACAAACCCATTTCAATAGTCCCCTTAAGGTATCTAATTATGCGTTTAACCGCAAATATGTGAGATTCTTTAGGACAAGATTGAAAACGTGCACAAAGACAAACGGAAAACATAATATCCGGCCTACTAGCCGTCAAATAAAGCAAACTACCAATCATGCTACGATATAATTTAATGTCTACACTTTTACCTTGTTCATCCTTGTCAAGCTTTGTAGTTGTTGCCATGGGAGTTTTGCTTACTTTCGATCCTTCAAGCCCAAACCTTTGATTAGTTCCTTTGTCTACTTGGCTTGATTGATGAAGATCCCATCCTTCTTTTGCTTGATTTGGAGTCCAAGGAAATAGTTGAGTTCCCCATCATAGACATTTCAAATTCATCCTTCATGCATGACTCAAAAGCTTTGCAAAGAGATTCATTAGTAGAACCAAAAATAATATCATCCACATAAATTTGCACAATAAGAATATCCTTTTCTACATGTTTTGTAAACAAAGTTGTGTCAATTTTACCTTTCTTAAAACCATTTGAAATAAAAAATGAAGAAAGTCTTTCATACCAAGCCCTAGGGCTTGTTTTAAACCATAAAGAGCTTTATCTAATTTAAAAACAAAATCCGGATGTGTAGGATCAACAAACCCGGGGGGTTGTTCAACATACACCTCCTCTTCAATAAATCCATTTAGAAAAGCACTTTTAACATCCATTTGAAATAATTTGAAATCTTTATATGAGGCAAATGCTAGTGTCATCCGTATGGCTTCAAGCCGTGCTACGGGTGCAAAGGTTTCTTCAAAATCGATCCCTTCGATTTGAGTGTAACCTTGGGCAACTAACCTAGCCTTGTTTCTAACTACATTACCCGATTCATCCAACTTGTTCTTAAAGATCCACTTAGTACCAATTGTTGGTCTATCGTGGGGCCTAGGAACAAGGTGCCAAACTTGGTTGCGCTCAAATTGATTAAGCTTCTCTTGCATGGCTAGCAACCAATATGAATCGGCCTCGGCTTCGAGGACATTTTTGGGTTCAATATGAGAAATGAATGCATAGTTACCACAATAGTCATGAAGTCTAGAGCGAGTAGTTACCCCTTTTGATACTTCACCTATGACGAGGTCCTTGGGATGATGTGGATTGTATCTCCAATCCTTTGGTAGTGGTTGAGTAGGCTCCACCTCATGTGTTTGATTTTCATTCCTTGTGCCTCTTCCACCTTAGCTTCGCTTCCTTCATCATCCTTTGGTTTGTCTCCCATAGTAGAAGCATCCTCCAAGGTCACTTTCTTCAAACCTTCATCCAATGTATCTATTTCTACAACATTCTTAACAAACTTGTTAGATTCCTCAAACTTAACATGAATAGACTCTTCAATAGTCAATGATGATCTAATGAAAACTCTATAAGCCTTACTAGTATTTGAGTAACCTACAAAAATAGCCTCATAAGATCTAGCATCAAACTTTCCTAAATTATCTTTTGTATTTAAAACAAAACATTTGCATCCAAAAACTTTGAAATAAGAAACATTTGGTTTTCTAGAAAAGTACATTTCAAAAGAAGTTTTAGTAGTATTTTTACATAAGAAAACACGATTTGATATATAGCATGATGTATTGACGGCTCGGCCCACAAATAATGTGGTAGACCATATTCACTTAGCATTGTCCTAGCCATCTCTTGTAATGTTCTATTTTTCCGTTCAACTACTCCATTTTGTTGTGGAGTTCTAGGATAAGAAAGTTCATGCTTTATTCCATGTTCATCACAAAAAGTGGTAAAGGGTTGGTTAATGAATTCACCTCCTCTATCACTTCTTATTTTCAAAATCGAAACATCCTTTTCTTTTTCAACTCTTTTCTTAAAAGTTTGGAAATACGAAAATGCTTGGTTTTTGTGTTCAAGAAAGAAAACCCAAGTAAACCTTGAAAAATCATCAACCAAAACATAAGCAAATCTATTCCCACTTAGACTTTTGGTTTGTGTAGGGCCAAAAAGATCCATATGGATTAACTCCAAAGGACGTGATGTCATGATATCCTTAATTGACTTGAAAGAAGACTTAGTTTGTTTCCCAAATTGACATGCGTCACAAACTCGGTCCTTTTCAAAATTCAAGCAAGGAATACCTTTCACCATTTCCTTTGTGTTTAACCTAGAAATGTTATCAAAAAAAATATGGCCTAATCTCCTATGCCACAACCAAGAGTCATCATCGAGGGCTTTCAAACAAGTAATATTACAAGACATATTCAACATATCAATCATATAAACATTACTTTCACGAAAACCGGAAAATACACAAACATTAGAAGTTCTATCAATTACTTTACAAGCAACATTATCAAAAACAACATCAAAACCTTTATCACAAAGTTGACTAACACTCAAGAGATTATGCTTGAGGCCATCAACTAAAACTACATTTTCAATTAAAGGAGAGGTGCCAAGTTTTACATTACCAATACCGATGATTTTACCCTTGGCGTCATCTCCGAAGGTGACGGTGCCACCTTCATGATATTTTGATAGGGTTGCAAAGTTGTTGATGTCCCAAGTCATGTGCCT
Organism: Agave tequilana; assembly: GCA_038442645.1. Classification (NCBI taxonomy): domain Eukaryota; kingdom Viridiplantae; phylum Streptophyta; class Magnoliopsida; order Asparagales; family Asparagaceae; genus Agave; species Agave tequilana. Next base: position 25,992 of record JAVJIF010004365.1, read on the forward strand.
TGAGCAACCGCTATCAAGATACCACAATCCTCTACGTCGTTGGGCTTTGGAAAGTACCTACATCATTTAACATAATTGTTGATTTTGGTACCCAAACTTTCTTGGGTCCTTTAAAGTTAGTGCCTCGAACCCAAACATTATGACGTGATACGTTTAATCTATCATAGCAAAAATTGGCTAAGTGCCCTTTCCGTCCACAATGTGAACATGAGAACACTCTACCATACATGAATGCATGATGTGTATGTGTAGTGTGAGCATGTTTGGGGTTTTGCCATGTTGTTTAGGTTGTGTAGCATGAACATGAACATGAGCATGAGCATTTTTCTTTGGGGCTTGTTTCTTAGGAAACATAGCCTCAATTTTCTTCTTGTTAAACTCACAATTTTTCAAAACAACACTTAATGAGTCTAATCTTTCCTTAAGCATAGAAACTTCATTAGAATCAATTAGTGGGGCCTTACCTTTGTAAGAAATCTTATATTTTTCAAAATCATTTTTAGTAGTGGCCAAGGTGGAAACCAAATCATCCTTTTCTTTTGTAAGAGTAAAAACTTGATGACTTAAAGATTCATTTTCCTTTTTCATCTTTAAATACTTTTTCTTTAAGAAATCATAATTTTGTGACAACTCAACAAAAGCCTCTTCTAATTCATCCATAGAAAGCTCATTATCATAGGAAGGGGAAGAGGTTACCTTGCTTGTGCCTCATTAGCCATGAAGCACATGTTGGCGGTGTCTATTTCTTCCTCGGATTCGGTCTCTGAATCCCAAGTTGCCTTCATAGCCTTCTTCTTGTAAGGCTTCTTTGAAGTGGAGGGCTTAGCTTTGTCCGGGCACTCCGCAACAATGTGTCCGGGCTTTTGACAATTGAAACAAGTGATCCTTCTTTCTTCTTTGCCTCCTTGCCATCTTCTTCTACCTTGGTACTTCGCCTTGTTGTACATCCTCCAGACATTCTTAACAAGGAGTGAGAGCTCCTCATCATCTTTCTTCATCGTCTTCATCGGAGTGTGTAGCTTGACTCTTGAAGGCGATAGTCTTCTTTTTGGAAGGAGCCATATCCTCCCTAGCTTTCCTTTCCATCTCATGGGTTTTGAGGTTCCCAATGAGACCTATAAGCTCCATCTCTTCATTGTCGTTGAGTTCCTTCAAGGTTGTTGCTTTAACTTCCATGAAGGAGGAAGAGCACGGATGATCTTCCTTACTCTTTGATCATTGTTGATATCTTCACCTAAAGAAGAGAGTCCATTAGTAATCTTGGTAAATCTTGTAACCATATCATCTATGGTTTCATTTTCTTGCATGCTAAATGTTTCATATTGGGACCGAAGAAGGTCAATCTTAGCCTTCTTTACTTGTGAGGTCCCCTCATGAGTGACTATCAAGTGTGACCAAATCTCATATGCGGATTTGCAATGGATAACCCTAGAAATGTCATCATCATTAAGGGCTTGTAGAAGTGCATAGTGAGCTTTGGCATTGGCATCGAATTCCTTAGTCTCTATTTCGGACCAAGTGGATTCGTCACCGGGGGGTACACTAAAGGACTTAGTCACGGCTTTTGCAACTCGGCTACCTAGAGATTGCAAAAACACGGTGATCTTAACTTTCCATATGGGAAAGTTAAGTCCATCAAACTTAGGAGGGGTCTTAATTCCATCGGCCATTTTTACTATATGAATATGAATGAAATGATTAGCAAATTAGGATCTTCTCTAAGGTTGTTAAACCAAATCCTAGAGTCCAAGCTCTGATACCAATTGAAAAACACCTAGAGGGGGGGTGAATAGGTGTGATTGCTAATCTTAAAAATTTTAACTCTCTAAATGCGGAACCTAAAACAAGTGAGGCTCAACTTAGTACAATTCAACAAGTGTAGCCGAATTCCTCTTGCGAGGCTCTGGACTAAACTCCTCTTGATTCCCCTTGATATGGGTTGAGGCGCTATGTGAAGCTCTTGTTGGATGAGTACGGGATTGGCACACACAAGTATGAAATGGATGATATGAAGAATGATGCAAACACAATGATATATGGCAAGAATTACAAGCAAGCAAATAGTAGCACAAGAGATTTAAACAATATCACAAGTATGCAATAGAAAGCAATAAGGAGCTATTGAAAAGTAAAGCAAGAATTAGACGCAAAGGCAATCGCAAACAAAGTGATTTGTTTCGAGGTTCGAGCCACCGCTCTACTCCCCGCCTTCACCTCCGTGAAGGATTTCCACTATCCACCGAGGACGCCTTTACAATTTGGTCTACCGAAGACCGAGCACCGAGCTCCACCGAGTACAAAGGACCTCTACCGAAGAGGTTGCTCCACAAGGAAAGGATTACAAGAACAAAGTGATCACAACAAGATCACTACACTATTTCTCAAACTCTTTTACAAACACTCTCACTTCAATTACAACTTCACTATAGAATGAGTATTGGATTTTGGCTCTATGAAGTGTGGTGAGAAAAACTTCAGTTGTAGAGTGATATTAGTAATCAAACACAACTGAAAAACAAGCTCAAAAAGAATTGGAATGAAAACTTTAAACTCTTTTCTTTTCTCTTTGAAAACAACACAAACTTGAGGATTTTTCTTGGTGATATGCAAGAGAGACTTCTCCTCTATTTATAGGGTTAGAAAATAGGTTAAAAATAATTTCTTTACACCTAATTTGACCTGCAAAAGCTCCCCAACAACTCTCCAAAAATCTGTTAAAGCTGAAAACAAAAACAGTTTTTCAGAATAGCCCAAAGAGGAAAGAGCCGTTAGGCTATAGCAGGCTTGGCGGTCGACCGGTCCGGTCAACCGCAAGGCTAGCTGCAAAGAGCCGTGGCTCTCGGTCGACCGGTCCGGTCGACCGTCCCAAAAGAGGAAACACAGTTTCCTTCTTCCGGTCGACCGGTCCGGTCGACCGAAAAAACCTGTGAGCAATTTGCTCTCCGTCGGTCGACCGGTCCGGTCGACCGACAGACATGCACAAACAGTGCATGTCCAGACACATCGCCGGTCGACCGGGCCGGTCGGCCGGAGTTGCCTGAAACAGAAAACTGGGCTGGTTTGAGTTAGAAAAATTTTGAGAAATATTTTAAAAATACATATAGCTAAGTATTATGTAGAAAATAGTTTATACACATGTTTATACAAGATTTTCAAGATATAAAGCTTTTGGTACATGTATATATAAACTAAGGCATAAAACTTAGAAATAACCATTTTCAAAACATGGAAATATATGAAACAAGTGTGTGTGCAAATCCTAGAGCCAAATTTCATATACTCAAACTTTAACATTCTATTTCTTACAATGTTTCTAAGGACTTCAAGATCTTCAATAGGCTTCTTCATATAATCTTCAACACTTGTTCCTTGAGCCCAATTGGAGTTGACTTGAGTCCAAATCCTTGTATTTGTGAGAGAAGACTTCTAGAATGAATAGAAATCTGAAACACACTTAAACAACAAATGTTATTAGTACAAATAACTAATATGTTTTGTAATCATCAAAATACACTAATCATGGGTGATTGTAACCTTGGGCCAACAATTTCCATATTTAATAATAATAATAATCACAAGAAAGAAAATAATAAATTAAGTTGATTAAAAAAATAATCAGTAAAGCAGAATAAATACTGTAGGAAAAATAAAAATACAGTATTACTAACCAGGAATCCGACATGACTCTTGTCAAATCGGTGTCTAAGGTTAGGGATTGAGAGGCGAAACCTCGAAGAACAGTGGTTTGGTATGATTAGGCCCGTTGCTCCAGCACGAATACCTCCAACTAATCTTGCCCCTACCTGGCCGATTAAGTCGTGGTCAGATTCTGACAATATACTCCCGGTAAATAGTCTAACCAGTTAGGAGTCATCTAGGTCTAAGTCAACTCTAGCGTAAGCTTGTTTTCTTTTTTCTTTTTATTTTCTTTGTTTGTTTGTTGTTTCTTTTTTGTAAATTATGAAATGGATTTTAACAACAATAATTCTTTCAATCATAATATGAATCCATATTTCACCCCGACCTCATTTGACTCGGATAACTCCGACCCGGCTATGTATAACATGAACCAGTTATATATGACGGATTGGGATTATCTGACTCAATATGACCTATATCTCTAATCCTATGACTATAATTTTTAAAAAATTTCAACTCTTCACAGAGTCAGTGGGTATTCACCTCTCCGGAGTCAAATTTTCAACCACCTTATCTACAATTTTCATTCTCTGATTTGAATTCATATCCTCCTTTTTCTGTCCCATTAACTGAAGAAAAATCTAATTTGAAAAGGAGTATGAAAGCCATGCTTGAGTCCCAACAACAAATTCAAAATTTGCTCAATTCACAATCCTGCCCAAATCAAACTCCATATACTCCTTTTCTAGAACATCAAATTGAAGAAGAATCTGAGATAGAAAAATGTTTGAAAGCCTTTTGTGAAAAAGTGCAACGATTTCAAAATATGTTGGACTCATCATCTCAACCAAAATTTCAAGAGTCCTACTCATCTTTTCCAGTCTCACCGAATCAAAATGAACAACCATCAATACTAGACTTGAGTATGGAACCCTTACATGAGTCAGAGCAGCAACTGTAAAATCTGATGGACTCACAATTTCACCATAATTTTCAAAATCAACTTCCATTCTCACCTTTTCCAGAAGAACCAATTGTAAAGAGTATGGAAGATATGATTCAGACTCAAAATTCTGTTACCCGGCCTAGCAGTAGGTTAGACTCGATAATAAGCGATTTGATCAATGAGAGCGAAGAAGGTCTTTCTTTCAACCTTTGACCAATCTTTATATTCCTAACTCTACCGATTGGACCCAAGAATCATGCTATTTTAGAAACCAAGATTCAATTTCAGTAAACCTATTGAAACTTGACCAAACTCCAAGGTTTGAAAATCACATTGACATTTTGGCAAGTTATCCTTTTCCCGAAATTGAACTTGAGCTTGAAAGTGATCTTGACCTCATGTTAGTGATTCCATTTCACTTTTTGATTTCATAATGACTTCAGTATGTTTACCAGATTTTTTCTCTATTCTGGAGTCAACATTGAATCCTGTACCAGTACACCGTGAAATTGAATCACCAATCTCTTATGATCATACTTCATTGATGGAGAAAGTGTGTGAACATCAATTCTTTAGTTTGGATCCTATTTTTGAACCAATTTCGACTCTCCTTTTTGAATCTTGACTTGATCTGAGTCAAATTCTCGAGTCGGTCTCAGTTTTTGTTCCTGTTCCATTTGTGTCCAACTCAGTCATCTTCCAAAATCACACTTCATCGTTGGACAAGGATGCTGAAGAAAATAACTCAGTAATTATTTTTGAAAATTGCAAATTAAATGGAGATAATTTTTTTACATAAAACCATCACTCAATCATTCTTTTATTGGGTCATATTAAAGAGGTCATTTATGGGTTCCTTCTAGATCAACATTATCTTGATTGGGTAGCAATGCTTGGCCTAGTCAGACCACCACATGAGCCACCACCATGAGGTAATTTTCCTTCCCTCACCATTTGTTTCATGTATCTACACATTCACAATGCGTTGAGGATAATGCATGAGATAAGTGTGGATGAGGGTTACTAACATAGTTAGTTTTATATTTTCTTTCTTTTACACTTCTTTTAGGAACTTTTAAAATTTTCTTTTGTATAGAAAAACTTTTCTTTTCTTTTTACAGAACTTTTGAAACAAGATAAATAGTTTCGATTTATTTTTAAGAAAATTAAGATTATCTTTAAGAATTAGGAAGACCTAAAATTATGAAATTTTAAACTGAGTCAAAATAATAGATCTTGTTTAAATTTTAGGATAAGGAAGTAAGATTGGAAAGATAATTTGATCTTGAATTTTTTGCCTTAGATTTATGCACTTCACACTTACACAATTTTTGGGATTGAAACAAAGATTGAAAATGTCATAAAAAATATATTAAAAAAATGATGATAATAAAAATCACTTTTTGAAGTTGGGTAATTATGCCTCAAGAAGCATGATTATTCACACCTAAAACGGTGGACAAAAATAAAATAATCTCCTTTAGTTTTGTGGCCTTGTTTACTCGAGTCCTTAAGTCCGAGGGATATTTTCTCATCTGATGCCCTAAGATCATCTGGTTTAGGAGTCACCGGATAAAGGCTCACTACCCGGGTGAATAAGAAAGCCTAAGAAAACTAAGAGGAAAAAAAGAAGAAAAGAAAAAAGAAAAAAATAAATATACACAAATCAATGGCATGAAAGATTGAGTCAATATCCCAAAAATCTTCACAATTCATGAAGTGCATATTTTCATAGAGTCTTATGAAAGATCAAAGAATCAATTCAATTTAAATTCTTGCATTTAATTTATAATAAGATTTTGCATTTCGACTTAGTTTAAGGAAGAATAATTTCTGGTTAACCTATGACCTTGGATCACTTATATTTTCAAAAATACTTCAACACTTTCTCTATTTCAAAATGCATTTTCAAAAATACTAACATTTGATTTCTTTTGCTATAGATTTTGTGGGTGTAATCCGCTGAAAATCCTTAGGAAACAAAACTCCTCCTCTACGGGAAACCTAGAGGTTTAACGACTTGTTGCACATGCTCAGTGCAATCGCGTCACCTGCGAAAGTGGTCTAATAATCTTCTTAGTTAGTTTTTTTGTTTCGTTCGGGACGAGCAAAAGATAAGTGAGGGGGTATGATTAGTCTCTAAAACTGCATATTTTATACCACATCTTCACATTTATTTAATATTAAATTCTGCTAATAATACCTCTCTTGTGTGTTTCTATGTCCATGGCATGAAATGAAGAAGAAGACCCTAAATCGCAATTTAATAGGTAATTAAAGGCCTATAATATAACCATTGACTTTGGAGAGCAGTTTTGTCAAAATCAGGGGGCAAAACCAGAAACCGAAACATGCAGCCGATAGGGGAACAAACGAGCGGCGCGCAGCAGGCGGCGCTGCACGCGCTGCACAGGTACAGCCACGAAAAGTGGCTTGGGCCGCATTTTCGCGGCTCTGGTGTGGAGCCGCGCGCCAGGATTTGACGCACGGCTCCGTACTGACACCTTGGTGCCCAATTTTGCCTATAAATACCCTGGGATTTTCCAGAGCTCAAGGGAGGAGTTTTGAAGTGTTTTTAGGTTAGTTTTTAGGGTTTTTCCTTATTGTAGTTTAGAGTAGTTTAGTTTAGATCTTCTTTTTCTTCCTCCTTTGTATTTTTCATTTCTTGTAGATCTTATAATAGGAGAGAGAGTGGTACACGGTGTAAAGCAAGAGTGCTTGTAATAGAAGGTGACAATCTATGAAAGGTTTTCTCTTTACCAATCTTTGTTTTCTTCTCTCTAATTTCTTTTACATGTTTAGCTAATCTTTTTTCTCATGGTAACTAACTACTAATCACTAACTAGTCTAACTTCTTACTTGATAATCCACATGAATCTAATAGCCTCTACTTGGCCTTGCTCTTACAAGAGCCATTGATGGCTCATGATGATGGATCTAATACTCTAACATCCTAACTCTCTAACAAACTAAGATTACTTTACTCCATGCTTACTCTTGTTTAGTTTTGATGGTTTAAGTGTAGCTTGCACTTGTTTTGTTGAGTTTGAATATGATGAGTTAACATATGGGTCATGCTTTAAAAAGCACTTGAGCCAAGGACTAGTGATGGCCAATAATACATGTGAGGCAACTATCACTAAGAGGTTAGCATGTTGGTGAAGTCATTGGTAGTTAGTTGGCATGAGTTTTCTTTCTTTTCACTTTATTTTGAAATATCAGAAATCACAAATATATTCTTTTCTATATTTCCCACTTCTTTGTTTCACCGTACTTCTCTTTTCATTCTTTGTTTCCTTTTCTTTTCATTCTTTCAAACATTGAAGAATTGTTAATACACACGTGAACATACCGTGTAAGCTTATATCGCCTCCCGTCCTTGTGGATTCAACTCATTTTAGCCTCTATGCTATAACGGAAGTATCGAGGAAGCCAAAACACACACACTTTAACTCTTGATTTTAAAACATACACTTTTCGTGTGCGGTTTCCCCCGATTAGGGAATAAGACTTTTTCTATGAATTTATCCGGGAGGAGTGGTCATTTTTCTAGTAACACTGAGTGTTAGTGATTTGTTATTGATTGTTACGGTTAGAGATGTAATAGAAGAATGAGGGCGGATAAGAGATGGATACAAAAGAGGTGTTAGATGAAATTGCTCAACCGGCACTAAAGAATAGGAAATTGTCGTCTATCGAAGATCAGATGCTCGCAACCACGGAGACTAACGACAATGCTAAAAGCTTATACTGTGAGATCTAAAGTACTTCGATCCATTGCACATACTAATTGTTACTAACAATGATATTTCTATATAACAGTCATAATTCTAAGAATATATGAACAAAACAATTCTTATTCATAAGAATTCACATATATTTGTTTGTGCTGGATTAATTCTTTATTTTTCTTTTTTCTTTTTCTAAATCATTCAAGTTCCGTTAACACTTACAATGAACATTGAAGGGGGGATTAACTGCTGTTGTTGTTGGATAGTAATGTTCATTCTATTTCGTTGGTTTCCTTATCCATTTCCCTTGTTTTTGACACAAGGCCAAAAGGAGTTTGGCGCCAGCCGTGCACGTGCTACGGCATAGTGTGACTATGACGTGAACGAAATGGTGGGAGTTACTGTAGGAACTTTATGTTTTGGGCACTGCGAATTGATGCGTATAATTTGATTTTGGTCAAACTATTAAATTTCTTGAAAAATAATTTAAAAGAAGTCTCAGAACACAAATTAGTATTAAAGCAATATAATCTAAAATAATCTCACATTGTTGATAAGGAACATTCAAGTCTGAAAACTATTAATGAATTAGGATTTAATCTGACTCTAAACTCTCTGCAAGAGATGAGATGTTGGTGTTTAAGTTGAAGTTGATCAAGTAGGAGTTGCTTCTTTGATTCCTATTTGGATTAAAATCACACAATTAACACCTCTTACTTCATGCCCCCAAATCCAAATTCAATGTGCACTGCAACTCTTTCGAAGACTTTCAGAGCACTTGTGTTGAATTAATTAATTCTTCTTCTTCTTTTTTCTTTCTTTCTGGCTTTTTTTTTGAGTAAATATAGTGACAAGTCCCATTAATAAGATTTTTATTGGAATATAATATTTGAAAAATTAAGTTTATTATTTTTAAAATTTAATTTTATATCCAATGGTTTTGTCCTTTTTACTTGTAACGATTGGAATGAAGTGATATATATTTTCATTATTAAAAGTTATGATGAATAAATACATATGAAATCCCTTCAACTTCTATTTAACAAATGATTCATTTGCAAAGGAATTAGAACAACATCTATTCCAAATACAAGAACAATAAGAGATTATAATCTTGTATCTCTTTACTCAAATAAGTTTTTTCTATTATGATATTTTATCTCGTTGCATACACCGTTTGAGTAATCAAATTCACTGAATCATCTTCCTGTTTATTCGTGCTCGATAAGAATCATTGATCTTGAGGGTATTGTAATGACAGAATCTCTTTCGCTTGGTAGCTTGCAAGATGGAGCAGATAGATTCCTAAAGAGAGTGAGAATTACACATCTTATAACCCAACTCGGTTCTATAATTCATCTTTAGTTCTATTTCATTTATTTACTTTGTTAAAAGTAGTTTCAAATTTATTCAAGTTTTATTTCTAATATTTTAGAAACATATTTATTGATTTCTTCATCATATTTTCCAACAATGTTGATGAGACAACTTGATACCGGGCAAAACCCAGTGAAGTAAAACACAAAAAATGACGACATGAATAATACAAAGAAATTAGCAATATTAATCCCGGTTTGACAAACTCTTGACAAGTCAGTAGGCAAAATATATCACTTATATACAAAAGATGAGCTTGATCTGAAGTCTCCTTGAGGAGTTATGTAATCATATTCGTCATCAACATCATCAACATCTCAGCCTCGCCATCCTAAGTAGATAAGATCCGAGCCCATGGGTACTTTGATATTAGGGTATTGGGCCAGTCTATAGCGTCTTGAGGACAATTTAGCGAACCACACGAAGAGTCCTTGGAGAACCCAACACACCTCATGTCATAGGGGTTTGTATGTGATACTTGATAGAAATATATTCCTTCTTTTTCTTTTTTTCTTTTACATTTTCTTTTCAGTCATGTTCCTTACAACAATAGATCCACTAGTAGAAAAATGAGTATCCCTCATAGATTACTCTCCACGGTCGTAATCCGTGGGGAATGTTGCAGTAGGGAAATTGTCAGTAGGGAATAAGACTTTCTATGAATTTGTCCGGGAGGAATGGTCATTTTTCTAGTAACACTAAGCGTTGTGATTTGCTATTGATTATTATGGTTAGAAACGTAATAGACAAATGAGGGTGGAGGAGAGATGGATGCAAAAGAGGTGTTTGATGAAATTGCTCAACAGGCCCTAAAAGAATAGAAAAATGTCGTCTATCGAAGATCAGATGCTGGCAGCCACCGAGACTGACGACAATGCTAAAAGCTTATACTGTGAGATCTTAACTACTCGATCCATTGCACGTACTAATTGTTACTAACTATGATATTTCCTATATAACAGTCATAATTCTAAGACTATATGAACAAAACAATTCTTATTCATAGGAATTCACATATATTTGTTTGTGCTGGATTAATTCTTTATTTTCTTTTTTCCCAATCATTCAAGTTCCATTAACACTTACAACAAACATTGAAGGGGGGATTAATTGTTGTTGTTGTTCTTGTTGTTGTTGGCTAGCAATGTTCATTCTATTTCGTTGGTTTCCTTATCCATTTCCTCTTGTTTTTGACACAAGGCCAAAAGGAGTTTGGCGCGTGTCGTGCACGTGCTACGGCATCGTGTGACTGTGACGTGAACGAAATTGTGGGGTTGCTGTAGGAACTTTATGCTCTGGGCACTGCGGATTGATGCGTATAATTTGATTTTGGCCAAACTATTAAATTTCTTGGAAAATAATTTAAAAGAAGTCTCAAAACACAAATTAGTATTAAAGCAATATAATCTGAAATAATCTCTTATTGTCGATATGGAACATTCAAGTCTGAAAATTATCAATGATAAAATAACAAAAAATAAAAAATCTTCTCTTATTGATAAGAAGGGGAAAAAAGCTATCCAGAAATTAAAAAAAAAAACCTAAAAAACAAAGTGAAAAATGTGTATATCTAAAAGAGAAATAAGAACGATGCAACTGCAGCAGCAAGGCCAAAGATTGCAGACATCAAGAGTGAAGGTAGATCAGCAGTGGCAGAGTTGGCAATAGGAGATGCAGCCTGTACCTTTGAAGGTGATGAATTTGAATCCGAATTAGGAGGTGGAGAAAGTGGGTCACCTCTGGAGATGGAGGGGAAGGGGCTGGTGTAACGCCCCAAGATTCTAAATCTTGATTTAGTACTTGTTAAAGAGAATAAAGTGATTATCTGAGGCAAGAACCAAATTAAGTCGGTGTAATAAATGGATGTTTAGTCATCCTGTGGAAAATTTTGGGAATGGGAGGCATGGGTATTTGATATATGCACATATATACATATACATGTATATAAGGTATATGTAAATCTTTGTGAACATGATCATCCTTGTATTAACTTATGTATAAATGTAATTTCATACAAATTATGTATTTAAATATATGAATTTAATTTGTGAATGAGTATATTGTGTTAAAAATAAATAAATAAATAAAATCAAATACATCAAATACCATAATAGTATATTTCTTGTGGTTAGTGGGAGAGGGTAGGTGTGCATGAGGGGGGGTGATGGATGGTTAAGATTTAGTTGAACTTGCGTATACATGTGGCATGATGAGAGAAAGAGAGAAAAGTTGTAAAATGATAATATATATATATATAATATATATATATATATATATATATATATATATATGAAATTAGTAAATAAATGATGATGTTATTTGTAAATATTGAAAAGGTGCCATAGTTATGCCCATGCTTAGTAACGGCTAAGTAAAATTTCCGGTTTATTTTGTGTACTTGAGTAGGCTCTATTTTATTGTCGATCCAGTAATTGTCCCAACTATTAACATATATGGACGTAAGCGAAGAAACTAAGTGATGATAGGTTCTTTCCAATCCATGATGGTATATCCCCTTTTTATTTTATTACTAGCAAGATCAAGAACTATCATGTGCCATAGACTAGTTGCAGACTCATAGATTGGTAGTCCTTGATATTTACAATTAGTTTGTTCTTTGTTCGAAGGTCGAGTGTTTGGGGTTCGGTGTATGCATTTTGATTCGATCAAGTTGATTGAGTAGGAGATCGGGAAGAATCTATTCCCACCTTATTATAAGAGACGAGTACGAATGATTAGAAAATCTTAGCCTGTTATCTAGAAAACTAGCATAGTCAGAATAACTTCATAGAGATTGCCACTTTCATGTATCAAACACAGATATTACTGAAATTAACAGGCACTATTATAGCAAATTTGGAAGAGAAAGAGACAAGCTGAAATTCAATGTAAGTCTAATAGCTAATCATTCTGCTAAGATCTGGGAGTTATCCACCTGGGCCTTGAATTGCAAGAGTGAGTTGTCTTCTCATGCCTTCCTTTTTACCTGAGAGAACTTGGTTACCCTGTCATCAAAGAAACAATGTCAGAGATGACTTGGAACTCAACCTTAAGTGGACGGTATACCATGCGCCCCATACTATTTTTATTCTTTTTCTTTAATGCCAATATTGATGGAACCTTTTCAACTCGATAATTTAATTCCTTGATCTCCTTGAAAAGTATAAATTTATATTAGATGGACTTGTTGGTCCACTTTTCGACATCATGTATTAGTACAATAACCAACAACATTCCGATATTCAACCCCCTTATGACCGGATTTAGAATCATCTATCAAGAGCCTAAATTTTGATCTTACCTGTATGGCATATAATCTCTAACAAATATCTTATGCACCAAAGATGAAAGAAGAATAGACTCAAGTGTCAACACAATCCATTATATTATCACTCGTATGAATAAATTGCACAATTATAGGGCTAGGTTGTCAAAGGACGGGCGAGGCAGTGATGTTAACCATCACTCTTAAATCTTAAAATGATGATATGACATAACTCACAGACATGAATATATTTGAATAGTTAGTTGCTTCATTATTAGATTTTCACATATGTACATTTGTATATTATGAGAAAGATCTGAAGAAGAGAACCAAAGATACGAACCTCATTATAAACTAATAAAACCATTAATCTGTGTTCCTATTAGGAAGTCTGCCTCATGATTCTTTTTTTTTTGTTGCTAATGGTTAATACCTGCTAGCCTCTCAATAGTTGCACATAAATTCCTTGACATCATATGCATTATCATCTATCCACCGCATTGTGTTTGGATTTGCTTTTTTTTTTTTAAATAAAAATATATACCTTCTGATTGTTCTTATTGGCTCTTTTGCCACCTCGATTTTTGGGGTGATTCCTTACTTGTGTCTATGGTCAACTGCTCTATTACTGATAAAATCTTAAGTCATACAGTTTTGATGTAAGAACAACAATTTTGGTTAAGTGTTGATTGGAAACCGTGAGTAGGGGACTTGTGAACCTTAATCAAGAGGAGATTAATAACACGAATTAGTAGTTAGATTAACTACACAGATCCGACAGGTAATGGCATTCATGAAATCGATAACTGTAACCTAGCGTGCACTTGAGATATACACATACACAAATATAATTATGAATAATGTATAAGATATTCTTCTGATAATTTATCATTCATGATAATATAACCATTGAGATGAATGAAATAATGGCGAATAAGTCATCGAAATGTATGTGAACAACTGAGACCATAAGAATCCTCGAAAACTAAATTCTTTATCCTAAACGAGTAGAGTCCGACGTGAAATTGTATGATTTATTAGTAACTTGTAATTTGGACTTAAATTAGTAAACAACCTACACTCTGATTCTAAGTAATAATTCTGGTGAAAGGAAATGAAGGATGTTGCTTAAGTGTGACTTATTGCACTATCCATAATCAATAGTCTTGCTACAATTAAGAACATAGGTTGGTAGTCCAGTGGAATCCACTAACCAAATACTGAATGTATAAAATGAGAATTTCATCAAATTACAAGACTTATTGTATGAGTTACCAATACAGGTGTTGGAGGTATATGTAATTTATTGGGTAAATCATTGAGTGGTTGTTATTATACGAGTTTCATGACTGTCGCATATAGGTGTGGCTAAAGTAAGACAAATTAATATATATATATATATATATATATATATATATATATATATATATATATATATATATATATAAATATATATATATATATATATATAAATTAATGAATGTGTGAATGTGTAATCAGTCAGTTAAAATATCGCGAGTGGGTGACAACCCACATGTGTAGACTATTATTAATTATACTCAATTAGAGATATATAAAAAAAACGGGGAACTCATCTGATGCAAATGAAGCGAATGGATCACTACAGTGTTAACTTATAAACTATATATACATACCCACATATATAGTGAATCATGCGTTTTTCTTCAGAAATGAAATTGAAGAATTGTTAATTAAACTGTGTTGATTGGTTGATACCTTGTATTGTGATGAACGGATTAGTATCTGTCTGTTTATATATTTACATACATGTCTATTACATTCATGCATATTGGAGGAAGGGGCCGGGCAGGAGCCGGTAGGAGGGGGAAGACGGTGTGATTGTTATATTATATATACAACGGAGGAAGGGGCCGGGCGGGAGCCGGTAGGAGGGGGAAGACGGAGTGATTATTATATTATATATACAAAATGGAGGAAGGGACCGAGCAGGAGCCGGTAGGTAGGGGAAGGCGGTGTGATTATTATACTTATACATATATAACGGAGGAAGGGCCGAGCGAGAGCCGGTAGGAGGGAGAAGACGGAGAATTTTCACACTTAACGTGTGAATTTATATGCATATGAATAATGTATTATGGGTACCTCATTAAATATGATATGTGAATATTGTGAAGTGTGATATGACTATATGATATACAAGTTTTGTGACACGTGTGCTATCTGGAGGCATAAACTATGTTTATGACTTAGTTATTATGATTGGTATATCACTGTGTGTGGAATACAAGATACGTGTGTAATATTTGTTGCATATACATAAGGTGAATTCAGTAATAAGTTATATAACTAAACAAAAAAAATTTGTTCTATACAACTCACAAATCCTACCACATGTAGAATGAGAACTCAAGAAAGTGTTTAGAAATCTATGATCAAAAGAATCAGACCATTCTCAAAGATCATGGAGATAATTGTTTTGATTGTTATATTATGAGATGTCGATTTTCTGCCTCTCTTGTTCATTCAGATTTTCCTATTGCTTGAAAAATCATGCTCATTATCGATTATGTTCACTATTCCTTGATTTCTTTCTAACTCTACTCATTGAGCTGTTGAGCTCACTCCCTCCCAGTTTCATGTTTTCAGGTTGCGACGAGATGGAGGCCCAGCTTAGGCTTTGGTCGTTTTGAGGAGAAGTTCATTACTAGTAAAATTATTACAGATATAGTAATGTGTTATTACTTTGGAAGATTTTGTTGTACATACCCATAGCTTTAGTTGATATGTGCTAGTAGCATGTATTATTCTGATTAGATATATTGATGTAATGATGAGGTAACTTGTAATGATTATGATTAAGTTGTAGTTATAGAAATTCTGAGTTATGTTGTGAATGCTGAGAGGGGTACTCATATTATAGTGAATATTAGTAGCGAAATCTATCGGCTCTATAGACTTAATAAGTAGGCGATGTCAAGCTGAAATCTTATTATGACTGTGAGGTTGAACTTTGAGTTGATTTATGTATTTGGATTGAGATGAGTCGTGTAGGCTGATATGGGTGTATTATGTATTTGGAGTAAGTGACTAAATACAAAGGAGAGGCTGTCGAAATTTTTAAGAAATTATAGACGATTATGATAATCTTTTGATTATTAATGATGTTTAAGTTAATTGAGGTTATTATATTCTGGGACCGTTACAGTTGGTATCAGAGCACATGACTTAGAATAAGGTTTGAATTTAGAATAGTTGTCGTAGGAAGAGGATAGATTGCTATGATTGATTTCTAAGATTGATATGTATGCATGTGTTTGTATGTATGTGAATGTGTTATTTGATATGGCTGGTTTCAGGAAGGTAGGAGTTCTTACGTGTATAATTAATCTTGAAACGCGGGATATTTGGTCACTGTCTTATATTCAAATTATGGTACCCACATGCCATAATTCGGATGTGTTCTACTGAGGGTGTGGGCCCTCAGTATGAACTGTCAGTGGTATGGGACACTGGAGTAAGTGAATGATTAAAATATCAAGCAAGTCAAGATTAATTTGGATCGTAAGAACATAGTATAGAAGTGATTAAGAGATAATGAATCTTTGAGGTGAATAATTAAGAAAGATGTTGCATCAAAGAAAGATTTTGTGATAAGGAGGAGAAACGTGAAGATTTTATACTTACTTATTTCAGGTACTAAGTTTCGAGGACGAAACTTTTGTAAGAGGGGTAGAACTGTAACGCCCCAAGATTCTAAATCTTGATTTAGTACTTGTTAAAGAGAATAAAGTGATTATCTGAGGCAAGAACCAAATTAAGTCGGTGTAATAAATGGATGTTTAGTCATCCTGTGGAAAATTTTGGAATGGGAGGCATGGGTATTTGATAAATGCACATATATACATATACATGTATATGAGGTATATGTAAATCTTTATGAACATGATCATCCTTGTATTAACTTATGTATAAATGTAATTTCATACAAATTATGTATTTAAATATATGAATTTAATTTGTGAATGAGTATATTGTGTCAAAAAAAATAAATAAATAAAATCAAATACATCAAATATTAGTATATTTCTTGTGGTAAATGGGAGATGGTAGGTGTGCATGAGGGGGGGTGATGGATGGTTAAGATTTAGTTGAACCTTGTGTATACATGTGGCATGATGAGAGAAAGAGAGAAAAGTTGTAAAATGATAATATATATATATATATATATATATATATATATATATATATATATATATATATATATATATATATATATATATATATATGAAATTAGTAAATAAATGATGATTTATTTTGTAAATATTGAAAAGGTGCCATAGTTATGCCCATGCTTAGTAACGGCTAAGTAAAATTTCCGGTTTATTTTGTGTACTTGAGTAGGCTCTATTTTATTGCCGATCCAGTAATTGTCCCAACTATTAACATATATGGACGTAAGCGAAGAAACTAAGTGATGATAGGTTCTTTCCAATCCATGATGGTATATCCCCTTTTTATTTTATTACTAGCAAGATCAAGAACTATCATGTGCCATAGACTAGTTGCAGACTCATAGATTGGTAGTCCTTGATATTTTCAATTAGTTTGTTCTTTGTTCGAAGGTCGAGTGTTTGGGGTTCGGTGTATGCATTTTGATTCGATCAAGTTGATTGAGTAGGAGATCGGGAAGAATCTATTCCCACCTTATTATAAGAGACGAGTACGAATGATTAGAAAATCGTAGCCTGTTATCTAGAAAACTAGCATAGTCAGAATAACTTCATAGAGATTGCCACTTTCATGTATCAAACACAGATATTACTGAAATTAACAGGCACTATTATAGCAAATTTGGAAGAGAAAGAGACAAGCTGAAATTCAATGTAAGTCTAATAGCTAATCATTCTGCTAAGATCTGGGAGTTATCCACCTGGGCCTTGAATTGCAAGAGTGAGTTGTCTTCTCATGCCTTCCTTTTTACTTGAGAGAACTTGGTTACCCTGTCATCAAAGAAACAATGTCAGAGATGACTTGGAACTCAACCTTAAGTGGACGGTATACCATGCGCCCCATACTATTTTTATTCTTTTTCTTTAATGCCAATATTGATGGAACCTTTTCAACTCGATAATTTAATTCCTTGATCTCCTTGAAAAGTATAAATTTATATTAGAT
The DNA here is from genome assembly GCA_038442645.1 of Agave tequilana. NCBI lineage: Eukaryota > Viridiplantae > Streptophyta > Magnoliopsida > Asparagales > Asparagaceae > Agave > Agave tequilana. Next base: position 44,107 of record JAVJIF010004365.1, read on the forward strand.
GGACTTGTTGGTCCACTTTTCGACATCATGTATTAGTACAATAACCAACAACATTCCGATATTCAACCCCCTTATGACCGGATTTAGAATCATCTATCAAGAGCCTAAAATTTTGATCTTACCTGTATGGCATATAATCTCTAACAAATATCTTATGCACCAAAGATGAAAGAAGAATAGACTCAAGTGTCAACACAGTCCATTATATTATCACTCGTATGAATAAATTGCACAATTATAGGGCTAGGTTGTCAAAGGACGGGCGAGGCAGTGATGTTAACCATCACTCTTAAATCTTAAAATGATGATATGACATAACTCACAGACATGAATATATTTGAATAGTTAGTTGCTTCATTATTTGATTTTCACATATGTACATTTGTATATTATGAGAAAGATCTGAAGAAGAGAACCAAAGATACGAACCTCATTATAAACTAATAAAACCATTAATCTGTGTTCCTATTAGGAAGTCTGCCTCATGATTCTTTTTTTTTTTGTTGCTAATGGTTAATACCTGCTAGCCTCTCAATAGTTGCACATAAATTCCTTGACATCATATGCATTATCATCTATCCACCGCATTGTGTTTGGATTTGCTTTTTTTTTTTTAAATAAAAATATATACCTTCTGATTGTTCTTATTGGCTCTTTTGCCACCTCGATTTTTGGGTGATTCCTTACTTGTGTCTATGGTCAACTGCTCTATTACTGATAAAATCTTAAGTCATACAGTTTTGATGTAAGAACAACTTTGGTTAAGTGGTGATTGGAAACCGTGAGTAGGGGACTTGTGAACCTTAATCAAGAGGAGATTAATAACACGAATTAGTAGTTAGATTAACTACACAGATCCGACAGGTAATTGCATTCATGAAATCGATAACTGTAACCTAGCGTGCAATTGAGATATACACACACACAAATATAATTATGAATAATGTATAAGATATTCTTCTGATAATTTATCATTCGTGATAATATAACCATTGAGATGAATGAAATAATGGCGAATAAGTCATCGAAATGTATGTGAACAACTGAGACCATAAGAATCCTCGAAAACTAAATTCTTTATCCTAAACGAGTAGAGTCCGACGTGAAATTGTATGATTTATTAGTAACTTGTAATTTGGACTTAAATTAGTAAACAACCTACACTCTGATTCTAAGTAATAATTCTGGTGAAAGGAAATGAAGGATGTTGCTTTAGTGTGACTTATTGCACTATCCATAATCAATAGTCTTGCTACAATTAAGAACATAGGTTGGTAGTCCAGTGGAATCCACTAACCAAATACTGAATGTATAAAATGAGAATTTCATCTAATTACAAGACTTATTGTATGAGTTACCAATACAGGTGTTGGAGGTATAAGTAATTTATTGGGTAAATCATTGAGTGGTTGTTATTATACGAGTTTCATGACTGTCGCATATAGGTGTGGCTAAAGTAAGACAAATTAATATATATATGTATATAAATTAATGAATGTGTGAATGTGTAATCAGTCAGTTAAAATATCGCGAGTGGGTGACAACCCACATGTGTAGACTATTATTAATTATACTCAATTAGAGATATATAAAAAAAAAGGGGAACTCATCCGATGCAAATGAAGCGAATGGATCACTACAGTGTTAACTTATAAACTATATATACATACCCACATATATAGTGAATCATGCGTTTTTCTTCAGAAATGAAATTGAAGAATTGTGAATTAAACTGTGTTGATTGGTTGATACCTTGTATTGTGATGAACGGATTAGTATCTGTCTGTTTATATATTTACATACATGTCTGTTACATTCATGCATATTGGAGGAAGGGGCCGGGCAGGAGCCGGTAGGAGGGGAAGACGGTGTGATTGTTATATTATATATACAACGGAGGAAGGGGCCGGGCGGGAGCCGGTAGGTGGGGGAAGACGGAGTGATTATTATATTATATATACAAATGGAGGAAGGGACCGAGCAGGAGCCGGTAGGTGGGGGAAGACGGTGTGATTATTATACTTATACATATATAACGGAGGAAGGGGCCGAGCGAGAGCCGGTAGGAGGGAGAAGACGGAGAATTTTCACACTTAACGTGTGAATTTTATATGCATATGAATAATGTATTATGGGTACCTCATTAAATATGATATGTGAATATTGTGAAGTGTGATATGACTATATGATATACAAGTTTTTGTGACACGTGTGCTATCTGGAGGCATAAACTATGTTTATGACTTAGTTATTATGATTGGTATATCACTGTGTGTGGAATACAAGATACGTGTGTAATATTTGTTGCATATACATAAGGTGAATTCAGTAATAAGTTATATAACTAAACAAAAAAAAAATTGTTCTATACAACTCACAAATCCTACCACATGTAGAATGAGAACTCAAGAAAGTGTTTAGAAATCTATGATCAAAAGAATCAGACCATTCTCGAAGATCATGGAGATAATTGTTTTGATTGTTATATTAAGAGATGTCGATTTTCTGCCTCTCTTGTTCATTCAGATTTTTCCTATTGCTTGAAAAATCATGCTCATTATCGATTATGTTCACTATTCCTTGATTTCTTTCTAACTCTACTCATTGAGCTGTTGAGCTCACTCCCTCCCAGTTTCATGTTTTCAGGTTGCGACGAGATGGAGGCCCAGCTTAGGCTTTGGTCGTTTTGAGGAGAAGTTCATTACTAGTAAAATTATTACAGATATAGTATGTGTTATTACTTTGGAAGATTTTGTTGTACATACCCATAGCTTTAGTTGATATGTGCTAGTAGCATGTATTATTCTGATTAGATATATATTATGTAATGATGAGGTAACTTGTAATGATTATGATTAAGTTGTAGTTATAAAAATTCTGAGTTATGTTGTGAATGCTGAGAGGGGTACTCATATTATAGTGAATATTAGTAGCGAAATCTATCGGCTCTATAGACTTAATAAGTAGGCGATGTCAAGCTGAAATCTTATTATGACTGTGAGGTTGAACTTTGAGTTGATTTATGTATTTGGATTGAGATGAGTCGTGTAGGCTGATATGGGTGTATTATGTATTTGGAGTAAGTGACTAAATACAAAGGAGAGGCTGTCGAAATTTTTAAGAAATTATAGACGATTATGATAATCTTTTGATTATTAAAGATGTTTAAGTTAATTGAGGTTATTATTATTCTGGGACCGTTACAGTTGGTATCAGAGCACATGACTTAGAATAAGGTTTGAATTTAGAATAGTTGTCGTAGGAAGAGGATAGATTGCTATGATTGATTTCTAAGATTGATATGTATGCATGTGTTTGTATGTATGTGAATGTGTTATTTGATATGGCTGGTTTCAGGAAGGTAGGAGTTCTTACGTGTATAATTAATCTTGAAACGCGGGATATTTGGTCACTGTCTTATATTCAAATTATGGTACCCACATGCCATAATTCGGATGTGTTCTACTGAGGGTGTGGGCCCTCAGTATGAACTGTCACTGGTATGGGACACTGGAGTAAGTGAATGATTAAAATATCAAGCAAGTCAAGATTAATTTGGATCGTAAGAACATAGTATAGAAGTGATTAAGAGATAATGAATCTTTGAGGTAAATAATCAAGAAAGATGTTGCATCAAAGAAAGATTTTGTGATAAGGAGGAGAAACGTGAAGATTTTATACTTACTTATTTCAGGTACTAAGTTTCGAGGACGAAACTTTTGTAAGAGGGGTAGAACTGTAACGCCCCAAGATTCTAAATCTTGATTTAGTACTTGTTAAAGAGAATAAAGTGATTATCTGAGGCAAGAACCAAATTAAGTCGGTGTAATAAATGGATGTTTAGTCATCCTGTGGAAAATTTTGGGAATGGGAGGCATGGGTATTTGATATATGCACATATATACATATACATGTATATGAGGTATATGTAAATCTTTATGAACATGATCATCCTTGTATTAACTTATGTATAAATGTAATTTCATACAAATTATGTATTTAAATATATGAATTTAATTTGTGAATGAGTATATTGTGTTAAAAAAAAATAAATAAATAAAATCAAATACATCAAATACCATAATAGTATATTTCTTGTGGTTAGTGGGAGAGGGTAGGTGTGCATGAGGGGGGGTGATGGATGGTTAAGATTTAGTTGAACCTTGTGTATACATGTGGCATGATGAGAGAAAGAGAGAAAAGTTGTAAAATGATAATATATATATATATATATATATATATATATATATATATATATATATATGAAATTAGTAAATAAATGATGATGTTATTTTGTAAATATTGAAAAGGTGCCATAGTTATGCCCATGCTTAGTAACGGCTAAGTAAAATTTCCGGTTTATTTTGTGTACTTGAGTAGGCTCTATTTTATTGCCGATCCAGTAATTGTCCCAACTATTAACATATATGGACGTAAGCGAAGAAACTAAGTGATGATAGGTTCTTTCCAATCCATGATGGTATATCCCCTTTTTATTTTATTACTAGCAAGATCAAGAACTATCATGTGCCATAGACTAGTTGCAGACTCATAGATTGGTAGTCCTTGATATTTACAATTAGTTTGTTCTTTGTTTGAAGGTCGAGTGTTTGGGGTTCGGTGTATGCATTTTGATTCGATCAAGTTGATTGAGTAGGAGATCGGGAAGAATCTATTCCCACCTTATTATAAGAGACGAGTACGAATGATTAGAAAATCTTAGCCTGTTATCTAGAAAACTAGCATAGTCAGAATAACTTCATAGAGATTGCCACTTTCATGTATCAAACACAGATATTACTGAAATTAACAGGCACTATTATAGCAAATTTGGAAGAGAAAGAGACAAGCTGAAATTCAATGTAAGTCTAATAGCTAATCATTCTGCTAAGATCTGGGAGTTATCCACCTGGGCCTTGAATTGCAAGAGTGAGTTGTCTTCTCATGCCTTCCTTTTTACCTGAGAGAACTTGGTTACCCTGTCATCAAAGAAACAATGTCAGAGATGACTTGGAACTCAACCTTAAGTGGACGGTATACCATGCGCCCCATACTATTTTTATTCTTTTTCTTTAATGCCAATATTGATGGAACCTTTTCAACTCGATAATTTAATTCCTTGATCTCCTTGAAAAGTATAAATTTATATTAGATGGACTTGTTGGTCCACTTTTCGACATCATGTATTAGTACAATAACCAACAACATTCCGATATTCAACCCCCTTATGACCGGATTTAGAATCATCTATCAAGAGCCTAAAATTTTGATCTTACCTGTATGGCATATAATCTCTAACAAATATCTTATGCACCAAAGATGAAAGAAGAATAGACTCAAGTGTCAACACAGTCCATTATATTATCACTCGTATGAATAAATTGCACAATTATAGGGCTAGGTTGTCAAAGGACGGGCGAGGCAGTGATGTTAACCATCACTCTTAAATCTTAAAATGATGATATGACATAACTCACAGACATGAATATATTTGAATAGTTAGTTGCTTCATTATTAGATTTTCACATATGTACATTTGTATATTATGAGAAAGATCTGAAGAAGAGAACCAAAGATACGAACCTCATTATAAACTAATAAAACCATTAATCTGTGTTCCTATTAGGAAGTCTGCCTCATGATTCTTTTTTTTTTTTGTTGCTAATGGTTAATACCTGCTAGCCTCTCAATAGTTGCACTTAAATTCCTTGACATCATATGCATTATCATCTATCCACCGCATTGTGTTTGGATTTGCTTTTTTTTTTAAATAAAAATATATACCTTCTGATTGTTCTTATTGGCTCTTTTGCCACCTCGATTTTTGGGGTGATTCCTTACTTGTGTCTATGGTCAACTGCTCTATTACTGATAAAATCTTAAGTCATACATTTTTGATGTAAGAACAACAACTTTGGTTAAGTGGTGATTGGAAACCGTGAGTAGGGGACTTGTGAACCTTAATCAAGAGGAGATTAATAACACGAATTAGTAGTTAGATTAACTACACAGATCCGACAGGTAATGGCATTCATGAAATCGATAACTGTAACCTAGCGTGCACTTGAGATATACACACACACAAATATAATTATGAATAATGTATAAGATATTCTTCTGATAATTTATCATTCGTGATAATATAACCATTGAGATGAATGAAATAATGGCGAATAAGTCATCGAAATGTATGTGAACAACTGAGACCATAAGAATCCTCGAAAACTAAATTCTTTATCCTAAACGAGTAGAGTCCGACGTGAAATTGTATGATTTATTAGTAACTTGTAATTTGGACTTAAATTAGTAAACAACCTACACTCTGATTCTAAGTAATAATTCTGGTGAAAGGAAATGAAGGATGTTGCTTAAGTGTGACTTATTGCACTATCCATAATCAATAGTCTTGCTACAATTAAGAACATAGGTTGGTAGTCCAGTGGAATCCACTAACCAAATACTGAATGTATAAAATGAGAATTTCATCTAATTACAAGACTTATTGTATGAGTTACCAATACAGGTGTTGGAGGTATAAGTAATTTATTGGGTAAATCATTGAGTGGTTGTTATTATACGAGTTTCATGACTGTCGCATATAGGTGTGGCTAAAGTAAGACAAATTAATATATATATATGTATATAAATTAATGAATGTGTGAATGTGTAATCAGTCAGTTAAAATATCGCGAGTGGGTGACAACCCACATGTGTAGACTATTATTAATTATACTCAATTAGAGATATATAAAAAAAAGGGGAACTCATCCGATGCAAATGAAGCGAATGGATCACTACAGTGTTAACTTATAAACTATATATACATACCCACATATATAGTGAATCATGCGTTTTTCTTCAGAAATGAAATTGAAGAATTGTGAATTAAACTGTGTTGATTGGTTGATACCTTGTATTGTGATGAACGGATTAGTATCTGTCTGTTTATATATTTACATACATGTCTGTTACATTCATGCATATTGGAGGAAGGGGCCGGGCAGGAGCCGGTAGGAGGGGGAAGACAGTGTGATTGTTATATTATATATACAACGGAGGAAGGGGCCGGGCGGGAGCCGGTAGGTGGGGGAAGACGGAGTGATTATTATATTATATATACAAAATGGAGGAAGGGACCGAGCAGGAGCCGGTAGGTGGGGGAAGATGGTGTGATTATTATACTTATACATATATAACGGAGGAAGGGGCCGAGCGAGAGCCGGTAGGAGGGAGAAGACGGAGAATTTTCACACTTAACGTGTGAATTTTATATGCATATGAATAATGTATTATGGGTACCTCATTAAATATGATATGTGAATATTGTGAAGTGTGATATGACTATATAATATACAAGTTTTTGTGACACGTGTGCTATCTGGAGGCATAAACTATGTTTATGACTTAGTTATTATGATTGGTATATCACTGTGTGTGGAATACAAGATACGTGTGTAATATTTGTTGCATATACATAAGGTGAATTCAGTAATAAGTTATATAACTAAACAAAAAAAAATTTGTTCTATACAACTCACAAATCCTACCACATGTAGAATGAGAACTCGAGAAAGTGTTTAGAAATCTATGATCAAAAGAATCAGACCATTCTCGAAGATCATGGAGATAATTGTTTTGATTGTTATATTATGAGATATCGATTTTCTGCCTCTCTTGTTCATTCAGATTTTTCCTATTGCTTGAAAAATCATGCTCATTATCGATTATGTTCACTATTCCTTGATTTCTTTCTAACTCTACTCATTGAGCTGTCGAGCTCACTCCCTCCCAGTTTCATGTTTTCAGGTTTCGACGAGATGGAGGCCCAGCTTAGGCTTTGGTCGTTTTGAGGAGAAGTTCATTACTAGTAAAATTATTACAGATATAGTAATGTGTTATTACTTTGGAAGATTTTGTTGTACATACCCATAGCTTTAGTTGATATGTGCTAGTAGCATGTATTATTCTGATTAGATATATTGATGTAATGATGAGGTAACTTGTAATGATTATGATTAAGTTGTAGTTATAGAAATTCTGAGTTATGTTGTGAATGCTGAGAGGGGTACTCATATTATAGTGAATATTAGTAGCGAAATCTATCGGCTCTATAGACTTAATAAGTAGGCGATGTCAAGCTGAAATCTTATTATGACTGTGAGGTTGAACTTTGAGTTGATTTATGTATTTGGATTGAGATGAGTCGTGTAGGCTGATATGGGTGAATTATGTATTTGGAGTAAGTGACTAAATACAAAGCAGAGGCTGTCGAAATTTTTAAGAAATTATAGACGATTATGATAATCTTTTGATTATTAAAGATGTTTATGTTAATTGAGGTTATTATTATTCTGGGACCGTTACAGTTGGTATCAGAGCACATGACTTAGAATAAGGTTTGAATTTAGAGTAGTTGTCGTAGGAAGAGGATAGATTGCTATGATTGATTTCTAAGATTGATATGTATGCATGTGTTTGTATGTATGTGAATGTGTTATTTGATACGGCTGGTTTCAGGAAGGTAGGAGTTCTTACGTGTATAATTAATCTTGAAACGCGGGATATTTGGTCACTGTCTTATATTCAAATTATGGTACCCACATGCCATAATTCGGATGTGTTCTACTGAGGGTGTGGGCTCTCAGTATGAACTGTCAGTGGTATGGGACACTGGAGTAAGTGAATGATTAAAATATCAAACAAGTCAAGATTAATTTGGATCGTAAGAACATAGTATAGAAGTGATTAAGAGATAATGAATCTTTGAGGTGAATAATCAAGAAAGATGTTGCATCAAAGAAAGATTTTGTGATAAGGAGGAGAAACGCGAAGATTTTATACTTACTTATTTCAGGTACTAAGTTTCGAGGACGAAACTTTTGTAAGAGGAGTAGAACTGTAACGCCCCAAGATTCTAAATCTTGATTTAGTACTTGTTAAAGAGAATAAAGTGATTATCTGAGGCAAGAACCAAATTAAGTCGGTGTAATAAATGGATGTTTAGTCATCCTGTGGAAATTTTGGGAATGGGAGGCATGGGTATTTGATATATGCACATATATACATATACATGTATATGAGGTATATGTAAATCTTTGTGAACATGATCATCCTTGTATTAACTTATGTATAAATGTAATTTCATACAAATTATGTATTTAAATATATGAATTTAATTTGTGATTGAGTATATTGTGTTAAAAAAAATAAATAAATAAAATCAAATACATCAAATACCATAATAGTATATTTCTTGTGGTTAGTGGGAGAGGGTAGGTGTGCATGAGGGGGGGTGATGGATGGTTAAGATTTAGTTGAACCTTGTGTATACATGTGGCATGATGAGAGAAAGAGAGAAAAGTTGTAAAAAGATAATATATATATATATATATATATATATATATATATATATATATATATATATATGAAATTAGTAAATAAATGATGATGTTATTTTGTAAATATTGAAAAGGTGCCATAGTTATGCCCATGCTTAGTAACGGCTAAGTAAAATTTTCGGTTTATTTTGTGTACTTGAGTAGGCTCTATTTTATTGCCGATCCAGTAATTGTCCCAACTATTAACATATATGGACGTAAGCGAAGAAACTAAGTGATGATAGGTTCTTTCCAATCCATGATGGTATATCCCCTTTTTATTTTATTACTAGCAAGATCAAGAACTATCATGTGCCATAGACTAGTTGCAGACTCATAGATTGGTAGTCCTTGATATTTTCAATTAGTTTGTTCTTTGTTCGAAGGTCGAGTGTTTGGGGTTCGGTGTATGCATTTTGATTCGATCAAGTTGATTGAGTAGGAGATCGGGAAGAATCTATTCCCACCTTATTATAAGAGACGAGTACGAATGATTAGAAAATCTTAGCCTGTTATCTAGAAAACTGGCATAGTCAGAATAACTTCATAGAGATTGCCACTTTCATGTATCAAACACAGATATTACTGAAATTAACAGGCACTATTATAGCAAATTTGGAAGAGAAAGAGACAAGCTGAAATTCAATGTAAGTCTAATAGCTAATCATTCTGCTAAGATCTGGGAGTTATCCACCTGGGCCTTGAATTGCAAGAGTGAGTTGTCTTCTCATGCCTTCCTTTTTACCTGAGAGAACTTGGTTACCCTGTCATCAAAGAAACAATGTCAGAGATGACTTGGAACTCAACCTTAAGTGGACGGTATACCATGCGCCCCATACTATTTTTATTCTTTTTCTTTAATGCCAATATTGATGGAACCTTTTCAACTCGATAATTTAATTCCTTGATCTCCTTGAAAAGTATAAATTTATATTAGATGGACTTGTTGGTCCACTTTTCGACATCATGTATTAGTACAATAACCAACAACATTCCGATATTCAACCCCCTTATGACCGGATTTAGAATCATCTATCAAGAGCCTAAAATTTTGATCTTACCTGTATGGCATATAATCTCTAACAAATATCTTATGAACCAAAGATGAAAGAAGAATAGACTCAAGTGTCAACACAGTCCATTATATTATCACTCGTATGAATAAATTGCACAATTATAGGGCTAGGTTGTCAAAGGACGGGCGAGGCAGTGATGTTAACCATCACTCTTAAATCTTAAAATGATGATATGACATAACTCACAGACATAAATATATTTAAGTAGTTAGTTGCTTCATTATTTGATTTTCACATATGTACATTTGTATATTATGAGAAAGATCTAAAGAAGAGAACCAAAGATACGAACCTCATTATAAACTAATAAAACCATTAATCTGTGTTCCTATTAGGAAGTCTGCCTCATGATTCTTTTTTTTTTGTTGCTAATGGTTAATACCTGCTAGCCTCTCAATAGTTGCACATAAATTCCTTGACATCATATGCATTATCATCTATCCACCGCATTGTGTTTGGATTTGCTTTTTTTTTTAAATAAAAATATATACCTTCTGATTGTTCTTATTGGCTCTTTTGCCACCTCGATTTTTGGGTGATTCCTTACTTGTGTCTATGGTCAACTGCTATATTACTGATAAAATCTTAAGTCATACAGTTTTGATGTAAGAACAACAACTTTGGTTAAGTGGTGATTGGAAACCGTGAGTAGGGGACTTGTGAACCTTAATCAAGAGGAGATTAATAACACGAATTAGTAGTTAGATTAACTACACAGATCCGACAAGTAATAGCATTCATGAAATCGATAACTGTAACCTAGCGTGCACTTGAGATATTCACACACACAAATATAATTATGAATAATGTATAAGATATTCTTCTGATAATTTATCATTCGTGATAATATAACCATTGAGATGAATGAAATAATGGCGAATAAGTCATCGAAATGTATGTGAACAACTGAGACCATAAGAATCCTCGAAAACTAAATTCTTTATCCTAAACGAGTAGAGTCCGACGTGAAATTGTATGATTTATTAGTAACTTGTAATTTGGACTTAAATTAGTAAACAACCTACACTCTGATTCTAAGTAATAATTCTGGTGAAAGGAAATGAAGGATGTTGCTTAAGTGTGACTTATTGCACTATCCATAATCAATAGTCTTGCTACAATTAAGAACATGGGTTGGTAGTCCAGTGGAATCCACTAACCAAATACTGAATGTATAAAATGAGAATTTCATCTAATTACAAGACTTATTGTATGAGTTACCAATACAGGTGTTGGAGGTATAAGTAATTTATTGGGTAAATCATTGAGTGGTTGTTATTATACGAGTTTCATGACTGTCGCATATAGGTGTGGCTAAAGTAAGACAAATTAATATATATATATATGTATATAAATTAATGAATGTGTGAATGTGTAATCAGTCAGTTAAAATATCGCGAGTGGGTGACAACCCACATGTGTAGACTATTATTAATTATACTCAATTAGAGATATATAAAAAAAAGGGGGAACTCATCCGATGCAAATGAAGCAAATGGATCACTACAGTGTTAACTTATAAACTATATATACATACCCACATATATAGTGAATCATGCGTTTTTCTTCAGAAATGAAATTGAAGAATTGTGAATTAAACTGTGTTGATTGGTTGATACCTTGTATTGTGATGAACGGATTAGTATCTGTCTGTTTATATATTTACATACATGTCTGTTACATTCATGCATATTGGAGGAAGGGGCCGGGCAGGAGCCGGTAGGAGGGGGAAGACGGTGTGATTGTTATATTATATATACAACGGAGGAAGGGTCCGGGCGGGAGCCGGTAGGAGGGGGAAGACGGAGTGATTATTATATTATATATACAAAATGGAGGAAGGGACCGAGCAGGAGCCGGTAGGTGGGAGAAGACGGTGTGATTATTATACTTATACATATATAACGGAGGAAGGGGCCGAGCGAGAGCCGGTAGGAGGGAGAAGACGGAGAATTTTCACACTTAACGTGTGAATTTTATATGCTATGAATAATGTATTATGGGTACCTCATTAAATATGATATGTGAATATTGTGAAGTGTGATATGACTATATGATATGCAAGTTTTTGTGACACGTGTGCTATCTGGAGGCATAAACTATGTTTATGACTTAGTTATTATGATTGGTATATCACTGTGTGTGGAATACAAGATACGTGTGTAATATTTGTTGCATATACATAAGGTGAATTCAGTAATAAGTTATATAACTAAACAAAAAAAAATTGTTCTATACAACTCACAAATCCTACCACATGTAAAATGAGAACTCAAGAAAGTGTTTAGAAATCTATGATCAAAAGAATCAGACCATTCTCGAAGATCATGGAGATAATTGTTTTGATTGTTATATTATGAGATGTCGATTTTCTGCCTCTCTTGTTCATTCAGATTTTTCCTATTGCTTGAAAAATCATGCTCATTATCGATTATGTTCACTATTCCTTGATTTCTTTCTAATTCTACTCATTGAGCTGTCGAGCTCACTCCCTCCCAGTTTCATGTTTTCAGGTTGCGACGAGATGGAGGCCCAGCTTAGGCTTTGGTCGTTTTGAGGAGAAGTTCTTTACTAGTAAAATTATCACAGATATAGTAATGTGTTATTACTTTGGAAGATTTTGTTGTACATACCCATAGCTTTAGTTGATATGTGCTAGTAGCATGTATTATTCTGATTAGATATATTGATGTAATGATGAGGTAACTTGTAATGATTATGATTAAGTTGTAGTTATAGAAATTCTGAGTTATGTTGTGAATGCTGAGAGAGGTACTCATATTATAGTGAATATTAGTAGCGAAATCTATCGGCTCTATAGACTTAATAAGTAGGCGATGTCAAGCTGAAATCTTATTATGACTGTGAGGTTGAACTTTGAGTTGATTTATGTATTTGGATTGAGATGAGTCGTGTAGGCTGATATGGGTGTATTATGTATTTGGAGTAAGTGACTAAATACAAAGGAGAGGCTTTCGAAATTTTTAAGAAATTATAGACGATTATGATAATCTTTTGATTATTAAAGATGTTTAAGTTAATTGAGGTTATTATTATTCTGGGACCGTTACAGTTGGTATCAGAGCACATGACTTAGAATAAGGTTTGAATTTAGAATAGTTGTCGTAGGAAGAGGATAGATTGCTATGATTGATTTCTAAGATTGATATGTATGCATGTGTTTGTATGTATGTGAATGTGTTATTTGATATGGCTGGTTTCAGGAAGGTAGGAGTTCTTACGTGTATAATTAATCTTGAAACGCGGGATATTTGGTCACTGTCTTATATTCAAATTATGGTACCCACATGCCATAATTCAGATGTGTTCTACTGAGGGTGTGGGCCCTCAGTATGAACTGTCAGTGGTATGGGACACTGGAGTAAGTGAATGATTAAAATATCAAGCAAGTCAAGATTAATTTGGATCGTAAGAATATAGTATAGAAGTGATTAAGAGATAATGAATCTTTGAGGTGAATAATCAAGAAAGATGTTGCATCAAAGAAAGATTTTGTGATAAGGAGGAGAAACGCGAAGATTTTATACTTACTTATTTCAGGTACTAAGTTTCGAGGACGAAACTTTTGTAAGAGGGGTAGAACTGTAGACTTAATAAGTAGGCGATGTCAAGCTGAAATCTTATTATGACTGTGAGGTTGAACTTTGAGTTGATTTTTGTATTTGGATTGAGATGAGTCGTGTAGGCTGATATGGGTGTGTTATGTATTTGGAGTAAGTGACTAAATACAAAGGAGAGGCTGTCGAAATTTTTAAGAAATTATAGACGATTATGATAATCTTTTGATTATTAAAGATGTTTAAGTTAATTGAGGTTATTATTATTCTGGGACCGTTACAGATGGCATCGATTTTGGAGTCACGATCGGTGACGAAAGAGGAGGCTGAGGAGGCAACTGGGGAAAAGGAGGCATTGGCGGGAGAGGAGGTAGAGGCTGGAGAGGAGGCAGAGGCAACGATGAAAGAAGAGGCAATAGCGGGAGAGGAGACAGAGGCAACAACGGAAGAGGAGGCAATGGCGGCAGAGGAAACATAGAGGGCAATGGCGGAAGAGGAGGTAGATGAGGTAACGGTGGCAGAGGAGGCAAAGAGGGCAATGGTGGAAGAGGAATCGTAGGAAGTGAAGGAGGCTACAGCAAAGGAAGCGATGACGGAAGAGGAGGTAGCGGCAATGGTCCCTTGTTATGAATGTCAAAGTCACGGTTCCATGTGTTGGTTATGTTGATATCATTGTTGACAGTGACACTCGGTGATGGCGACGATGATTAACGAGGTGGGCTTGGCAACCGCTCTGGGCGCGAAGACGGAGGTTGGGTCGGAGGAGGGGAGACTGGCGCTACAAGGGTCACCACCGGTGTTGGGGCAGGCGCTGGAGGTGTCGGGGTCGGAGCAGGCATTGGAGGAGGTAAAATGGGTGATGGAGGCATGGCTGGTGATGGAGAAGATGGCTACAAAAGAAAGACAAGAACAAAGTTAGCTGCTGTTTAATGAAGAATAATGATATTTTTTTATCAAAAGAGAAAAATAATTAAGAGTTGAGTTCTTTTGCAAAATTTTACTTAAAATTTTTGGTAATCTGTAATCATAACCTTATTGTAAATTATTTTGTTGCAAAAATTATTAGATTTAAACATTTTGGATTCACATGTAAAAACATCTCCATTGGTATAGAGTTATTTCCACAATACTATAGTTAGTTTGGTACTTAAGTTGTGAATAAAAATAGAAATTGCAATAGGTCTCGCTTTTAATGCATAAAAGGTATATAATTTAATAGGCATATAATTTTTTTCTATGTGCAAAGAACATGCCTGTAACTAACTAATTCTTTTGACAAAAAATAGAAGAGACATGAAGTAAATAAGAAATATTCAAACTTGTGCTCCTAATATGTATATATTGACAACTTTTTACAAATCCAGAAGAATATGTGATATATATCTAAATCATGCTTGCAATCAAATCAATTCTCATAAATTTAGAAAGAAAAAATTGTATTTAACTATAATATCTAAAGCATGTTTGCAAAAAAAATCAAATCAGTGCCCATAATTTTAGAGAGAGAAAACTGTACTTGACTGTAATTTCTAACTATAATCAAATATTAGAGAACTTGTGAACAATTAAAAAATAGTACATTAATGAAATCTAAAAATATTAAATATATAGTCAATAATTAAGACAATTTGATCCAGAAAGACATATCCTAGACAAATATAAATTCTTCATTTTTTTACCTCCTTTCCTTTTTACTTAAAATATAAAGTGAAATTGTAGAGATACAAATATACTTTCTCGCTAGATACAATCAAATACCACAATAATTATTCTAATATACGATACATCACAGAAAGAACAAGTGTATATAACAAAAATATGAAAATAAACTTATTTTGAGAAATCAGTCAATATAGAAACACAAGAAGTCCCACGAGACTATTTTATTTATTAGAAGTAGTAGTCCAAGGAGGCAAGTCTTTAAATAAATTTGTTCCAGCTTAGAACTACAAATTTAAAACTTTACCTCAAGACATAAGAACATGTTAGAACTCAACATGTAATATGTTCAAGAAAGTTATTTCTTATTGGACTCTAATAGATATGTTTATTTTCATAGAATTGCTAGATCAAGATATCTTCGATGAGGAATGAAAATTTTGTACATTAATTTGTGAATTTATAAATAAATTTGAAATAGTAACAAGATTATTTTTTGGAATTTATTATTTTACAACTAATTAGTATTTTACGAGTTAACTGAAATTACTGAACTGTTTTATACATATCGAAATGATTTTTTGCTTCAAGATATTATTTCTCTTATGAAAGAAAATTTGAATAAGTATGTTAAAAATTTTCTTACTACATTTTATTTTGCTATTGTTATGGATCCTCGAATTAAATTTGAACGATGCAAATATTTACTTGAAATTTTTTATGAAAAAATGAACTATCCTGATTATTCCCTAGTATAGATAGATATTGAAAATTTTATAAATAATTTGTATGATTTTTATGAATCCCAATTTGAAAATAAACAATCATCCCATCATGCATCTTCATCTAAGCCTAAAAGTTCTTTATATCTGGTTTACAAAAAGATCAAGAAGCTCAAACACATTGAATGAGTTTCATAAATATTTGACTTGTGTCATGGCTCTTGAGATTGGTACAGACTTAGGATTTAAATTTTAATATTTTGACCTAGTGAAAATCACATGAATCGACATATCTGTTGGCCCAAAGGCCCATCACTCGAGTTTTGATAATGATTAACTCATATAGTTATAGTACAATGATCTCGTATTTATTTAGTCTCAGATTTGTGATCAAGATCTTAGTAGGTGTTTAGATTCATCAAAGGATTTCAAGTCAATTTTTAGAGCTAGCACGTATTGATTCAGGAGCTTGTGCATCAAGACCACATCAAGTACTAAAGAGAAGTCTAGCTCTTTGGATCATGTTTGGACCAAGTCAAGAAGATGAGAAGATTTTCAAGTGAAGAACTTCAAGCGAAGACTTGTGTCTAGGTTTGTTTTTATTAAGATTTTATTTTTAGATAAAATGTAAAGGATAGATTAGTTGGTGGATTGCTCAAGTACATATACACACACTTAAGATTTATTTGTGTTTTCATAAAAGAATTTTCACTTTTGAAAAATACCGCTTTGGTTTTTAGAGTTTCATATATACATGTATTTTAACCAAAACCTATTTTAGAGCTTAATGTCAAAAACATAGATATTTCATCATATATGTGTAGTGGATCATATCCATACACTCTAAGCTTCAAAAGTGTTTAAAATATCTTATTTTTGTATTTGGAGAAGTTTTGAAAAAATCAATTTGGAAAAATACGGTTTTTATTTTAAGCCAAAATTTCTAAGTCACAAAAACAGTTCAAAATGTTTGTAACATGTTTTGATTTTACTCAAACACGTTTGTATTTCAAAGTATATAATTGAACTTATTTTTGTAGATTTTTTGTGGATTTATGAGATTTTATCAAAGGTAAAAAGACAAGTTTTTAATCCCTGAAAATTCTGTTTCTGGCCTTCTGTCGGTCGACCGCCCAGTCGACCGAGACAGCCCGGTCGACTGACGTGCACAAAACGTGCACGGCTTGTTTGGCTGGTGGGCCGGTCGACCGACCCGATCGACCGCCAGAGAGCTTTGCTCTCTGGAAATGGCCCGGTCGACCAGGCGGTCGATCGACAGAGAGTGTCTGCTCTCTGTATCCAGGCCATGGTCGACCGGCCGATCGACCACTGGCTCAATGGTCAGAATCTGACAGTTGGCCGGTCGATCGGGCGGTCGATCGACAGCAGACCAGGCTGCTGACTTGGCCTGCAACAGCTAGTTTTTAGAGCCTATAAATTGGGGCTTCCTTTGGGCTGTTTTTAACAAGATTTCAAGAGAGTTTTTGGGCTAGTTTTCTCCACAAGTTTTAGAGCAAATATTTCCAAATCAAAAAGAGAGTTTATCAAGAGTTTTCAAAGTGATTTCTTGTGTTTTCTACCACCAAATCAATCCAAGTTTTTCTCACACACACTTGAGCTTTCCATTGCTATATCATTCCTATAGGATAGTTGTTGTGAGATTGTTTTTAGGTGATCAAAGTGTTTATATCACCAAGTGTTCTTTCTTGTATTTTGAGAAGGCGGACTTGCGGGTTCGCGTTGTTTCGGGTTCTAGTGTGAACTCGGTGTAGAGGTGCGGCCTCGGCAAGCTTGCGTGCTTGCGGTATGTTTGTTCTTGCGGGAGCAAGTGAGGGGACTAGTGAGTCCAACAGTTCTAGTGTGAACTCCTTGTAGGCGTTGCGGCACCGAGTGATCCGGTGGGATCGATTCTAGTAGAATCCTTCATAGTGTTGAAGGCGGGGACATATAGCAAGTGTGCTCGAACCTCAAAACAAATCTCCCGTGTTTGTGATTGATCTCTTTATCTCTCACTTGTGTTTATATCTTGCATGCACTTATTGTTCATATCTATTACTTGCTTGATATACTTGTGCTTACATTGTTATATGTGTGGGATTGTTTGCTCACACTTGTATTCAACCAAGAGAGCCAAAGCGGCACCTCAACTCTTA
This sequence comes from Agave tequilana, assembly GCA_038442645.1. Classification (NCBI taxonomy): domain Eukaryota; kingdom Viridiplantae; phylum Streptophyta; class Magnoliopsida; order Asparagales; family Asparagaceae; genus Agave; species Agave tequilana. Next base: position 62,672 of record JAVJIF010004365.1, read on the forward strand.
TTTAGAGGAATTTTGATGAGATAGTCCATAGCCCTTCACGGGAAATTCGGCTACACTCTTAGGTTATGCCTTTTGTGTTTAGCTAAAGAATTTTTAGTTTGCATAATTTGTTTTAATTCTGCATTAAATCACCATTAGATTAGCTAGTCACCTATTCACCCCCTTTAGGTGATTTCAATATCATGTGTTTCCTTTATGACGCGTGTTTTTCTAACCCCTTTTGCCTCTATAGTAGCTTCAAAGTCTGTTTTTAGTACAGCTAGATGAGTGTTGATTGATATAAGAAACCGCCCGGCATCAGAAGCTATAGAGATGAGCATCTGCGGGAAGGATTAGCAGGATGCAGAGATGAGAAGCAAAAAAAAATCAGTAGAATAAATTATTGAAAACTCTCCATAAGATGAATGAAGAAATGAAGATCTATATACTTAATTTGTATTTGTATATATCAATTTATACTTCATTTTTAATCGATATACTTCATTTGTATTTGTATCAATTTATCCAAATTATTGGATTATTAATAAAATAAATATATTTTTGTATTTCACAACTTGTAGCAATTCTGACAAAATTTATGGATTTTTTGAATTTTTATTGATTTTTTGGGGATATTTAACATTTTTTTAAAAATATACTTTAAAATTCCAATTATTGGATTTTAAAAAATTAAAATTGACTGGGTTGACCCGACCCGGGACAGGCCCCCGGGACAGGCTCGGCCTGGCCCGGGTGGGTCGGGCTACCCATTATTTGCAGGCGGGTATAGACTTGGCCCAGCCCGGTCCTTGGCCGACCGGACCAGGCGGGCCAAACCCAACCCGTTTCGCACCCCCACCTTACAACCCAACTTGGTTCTATAATTCTCATCTTTAGTTTTATTTCATTTATTTATTTTGTTGAAAGTAGTTTCAGATTTATTCAAGTTTTATTTTAATATTTTAGAAACTTATTTATTGGTTTCTTCATCATATTTTCTAACAATTTTGATGAGACAACTTTATACCGGGCTAAACCCAGTGAAGCAAAACACAAAAATCACAACGTGTATACTATAAAGAAATTAGCAATATTAATCCCACATCTGACAAACTCTTGACGCAAAAGTAGGCAAAAGATATCTCTTGTGCGCAAAAGATGAGCCTGATCCGAAGTGTCCCTGGAGGAGTTATGTCATTATACTCATTGTCAACATCATCAACATCTCGGCCTCACCATCCTAAGTAGATAGGATCCGAGCCCATGGGTACTTTGATATTAGGGTCTTGGGCCAGTCTGTAGCATCTTGAGGACAATTTAGCGAACCACATGAAGAGTCCTCGGAGAACCTGACACACCTCATGTTATAGGGTTTTGCATGTGACACTTGATAGAAATATATTTCTTTCTTTTTCTATTTTTTGTTTTAGGTTTGTATGTGACAACAATGGATCCACTAGTAGAAAAATGAGTATCCCTCTCAAATTATTCTCTGTTGGTCGTAATCAGTGAGGAATGTTGCAATAGGGAAAATGTCGGTGGGAAATAACACTTTTCTATGGAATTCTCCGTGAGGAATGCTTATTTTTCTAGTAACACTGAGTGTTAGTGATTTGTCATTGATTGTTACGATTAGAGATGTAATAGAAGAATGCGGGCGAAGGAGAAGATGGATGCAGAAGATGTGTTTGATGAAATTGCTCAGCAGGTGCATAAAGAATACGAAAATGTTGTTTACCGATGATCAGATGCCGCAGAGACTAACAACAGTGCCAAAAGCTTATACTGTGAGATCTTAATTACTCTGATCCGTTACATGTACTAATTGGTTATTAACTTTGATATTTCCTATATAATAGTCTTAATTCTAAGAATATATGAACAAAACAATTCTTATTCATAAGAATTCACATATATTAGTTTGTGCTGGATTAATTCTTTTTTTATTTTTTATTTTTTAATCAATTAAGTTCCATTAACACTGACAACGGACATTGCAGGGGAATTAATTGTTATTGTTGGCTAGCAATGCTCATTCTATTTCGTTGGTTTCCTTATCCTTTTTCCCTTTTATTTTACACATGGCCAAAAGGAGTTAGGCGCATGCCGTGCACGTTCTATGGTATGACGTGACTATGATGGGAATGAAGCAGTGGGGGTTACTATAGCAACTTTATGCTTTGGGCACTGCAGATTGATGCGTATAATTTGATTTTGGCCAAACAATAAAATTTCTTGAAAAATAATTAAAAAGAAGTCTTAGAACACAATTTTTTGAAAAATAATTAAAAAGAAGTCTCAGAACACAAATTAGTATCAAAGCAATATAATCTGAAATAATCTCATATCGTCAATATGAAACATCCAAGTTTGAAAACCATTAATGATAAAAAGAAGAAACAAATAGATCTTCTCCTTATTGACAAGGAGGGGGAAAAGAAGCTAAAAAGAAATAAAAATAAAAAATATATGAAAAATGAAAAATTTTAAATCTAAAAAAGAAACAAGAACGATGTAGCTACAGCAGCAAGACTAAGGATTGCAGACACTAAGAGTGAAGGCGGAGCAGCAGTGGCAGAGTTGGCAACATGGGATGCAACATGTGTTTCTGAAGGTGATGAATTTGAATTTGAATTGCGAGGTGGAGAAAGTGGCGTCGCCTTTGGAGGAGGGGGAGAAGGCTGAGGGGGCGACTGGGGAAGAGAATGCGATGGCGGGAGCGGAGGCAGAGGCAACGATGGAAAAGGAGGCAATGGCGGAAGAGGAGGCATAGAAGGCAATGGCGGAAGAGGAGGCAATGGCGGAAGAGGAGGCATAAAGGGTAATGACGGAAGAGGAGGCAGAGGAGGTAACGGTGGTAGAGGAGGCAAAGAGGGTAACAATGGTAGAGGAGGCAACGACAGAGGAAGCGATGACGGAAGAGGAGGTAGCGGCAATGGTCCATTGTTATGAATGTCAAAGTGACGATTCCACGTGTTGGTTATGCTGATATCATTGTTGACAGTGACACTCGGCGATGGCTGCGGTGATTGACGAGTTGGGCTTGGCAACTGCTCTGGGCGCGAAGACGGAGGTTGAGCCGGAGGAGGGGAGACTGGCGCTACAAGGGGCACCACCGGTGTTGGGGCAGGCGTCGGAGGTGTCAGGGTTGGAGTAGGCATTGGAGGAGGTAAAATGGGCGATGGAGGCAAGGCTGGCGATGGAGAAGATGGCTACAAAACAAAGACAAGAACATAGTTAGTTGCTGTTTAATTAAGAATAATGATATTTGTTTATCGAAAGAAAAATAATGAAAAGTTGAGTTCTTTTGCAAAATTTTACTTAAAATTTTGAGTAATCTGTAATCATAGTCGTATACATAAAAGGTTTATAATTTAATAGGCATATAATTTTTTTCTATGTGCAAAGAACATAACTGTAACTAATTAGTTCTTTTGACAAAAAATAGAAGAGACATGCAGCGTGAAGAAATATTCAAACTTGTCTACAAAAACCCCATTAAAAAATAAAAAGAATATTTATTCAATTCTTACAGCAAGAGCTTGTCTGTAAGAAAAAATAATAAAAAAAGAAATAAAAGCAGAGTCGATGCATACCGAGGGCGCAGGAGACGCCGGCGACGGTGGTGGTGGTGAGGATGGAGCGCGGAGAGAACGGGCGTAGCAGCAATGTTTGTCGCAGTGGTTGAGAAGGGGCCGGTGCCTCATGACCTTGGTGGGCGCCCCTTCTTCAACGACGACGACCATGGTGGTGACGTCGCCGCCGGAGCAGCGACTGCAGCATTGGGGCTCCTTGGAGGAAGTTGCGGCTCCTCCGACGGCGAGGAGGAGGAGGAGGGCGACGCACGTTGCCTTGAGCAAAGAGGAGGAGGCCATGATGACGAGATCGACCTTCAGAGGGTTCTTCGATTCGATGGTGTGGGATTGAATAGAGAGGGAAGAGGCTCTATTTATGGGGAATTTGGAGAGGGAAGAGAGTTAATTTGGAAATTTGAATTGGAATCGAATTAAGTGTTGGAGTTGGATTGAAGCACAATTGAGTTGACAGAGGCAAATACATCATGCTAACGGATTCATTGATTCTTCAATTTATTAATCTTATTATTGTTATTGTTATATGTTGTCAATAGTTGGAGATCGATTAGGATTTGAGATTGAAGAAGAGAGGTCAAGTACTGTTGGTTTTTAAGTTGAAGTAGGAGTTTTGTTGCTTTTCCGATTCCTATTTGGATTAGGATCACAATTAACACCTCTTCCTTCGTCTTCCCCAAATTCCAAACTCAATGCCAATTCAACCAACTCTCATGTAGACTTTCAGGTCAGGTTAGTTTTTGCTGGATTAATTCTTTATTTTATATTTTTTGTTCTTCGTTTATTATTTTAATAATATTGAACTTCTCTTAACAATTACAGCAACAGAACTAGTGATTTGCTATTGATTGTTACCGTTAGAATTGTGACAGAAGAATATGGTGCAGGTGAGGTGTTTGATGAAATTGCTTAACGAGGATGGGAAGGAAAGTTGTCCCTGGAAGAAGTGATTCAGATGGTCGCTGCTGCCGAGACTGATGATATTGCTGTATACTGTGAGTACCTTGCTTTAATCCTATGCATACTAACTATGATATATTTCCTATTGTAATTACAATGATAATACTCTTAATTCTAAGAACTAAATGTACAAAACTACTCTTTTTCAAATGAATTCACATATATTTGTTGTTGTGCTAGTGCTTAGCATCTGCAGCCCACATGAGCTAAATATTTTGACATGGAATTCGTGAAGCACATTCATCGTACTGGATGTGAGTGCGATATGATACCATACTTACACAACGATATGGCAAATTTTAAAAAATGAAGATATAGATAGCATGGATATAAGGAAAAAAATCTACAAACAGAGGCATTCACGCAACCCAATATACAAATACATGACTCACATACATGATATGGATGTGCAAGAACAACAAATCTAAAACTGGTTGTTGATACGATACGATATAATATTGACACACGAGAAATTTATGAGTCTAGGATAGAGTATGGCTACAAGAAAAATTGTATGGATAATTATATAGATGCACACACAACATAACACACTCATACATGACACATGGATATGGATGAGATATGATACGGCTGACAAAAGTACGGCATGGATACAAGAAAAATTTTGTAGATGCACACAACACAAAACAACACACTCATACATGATGCATTGATATGGATGAGATATCATGAGAAAGATATCACCATTAGAGAGATGTTTTTATCCTTTATGTGAATTGTTTGCTTTTGTCTATGCTATCTCTCCTCCTATTTATGTTTTTGATAAATTGCTTCTAGTTTTGTTCACTTTTTATGGTTCTTATTCACTGATCCACATTTTTGAGAAGCGTGAGATAAGGATATGTTTGATACTAAGATATGACGAGATCACCCAGCAACCAAAATTAACTCTGCCAATAAACTTATGAAAATGCTTAACAATTATCTGAAGCCATGCCATAGAGAACCAATAAGATGACGCGTTGGTGTAAACCAACCACACTACCATCACAATCCCATGGTGCCTGTGCAACATGGTTGAGCTTTTCGCAGGGTCGTGTGGGGACGAGATTTGTGTATTTACAATGGTATTGTCGGTTTTTGCTTCCCCCATTCTCGTTGATAAGCGCTTGAGAATGGGAATAGCTGAAAGATTTTCTTTGGATCTCTCAATTGAGAAGGTTTCTCATAACTTGGCTCATGGACACCACTCCGTCGGGAGCGGAGCTGCTTAGAGACACCACCAAATTCTCCCAACTTTCCAGTAGCGAGCTAAGTAATAGAAGTGTTTGAAGCTCATCCTTTTATACCATCTTCATGATAGCAAGTTGATTCACGATACTTTGAATCTGATTGAGATGCTCAACGATGGATTCACCTTCCTTGAACTTGAGTTTGACAAGATTGAATCAAGAATGCCTTGTTGCTCGTGATCTTCCTTTCATGGAGATCTTCAAGCTTCTTCCAAAGGATTATTGATGATGTCTCATTTGATACATTATGGAATACGGTGTCATCCAACCACAGCTGAATGGTGTCGATGGCCTTGCGGTCAAGCTTCTTCCAATCTTCGGCTGACATGAACTCTAGATTCGCAGCATCACCTCTATAGGTGCGTAGAGATCTTTGTAGAAGGTCCTCCATTTTTGCCTACCAAATCGTCCAATTTTAACCATTCGAGCTGATCATTTGAACTCTGCCGGTGGGATTCTCCATCCTACTACAAGAGCTTGATGAACCTGGCTCTGATACCACTTGTTGCGAAAAATCTATTAAAATTGTGATATATAATTTTCTTCTTTGTATTGAGATGAAATGAGTAATGTTAGCTAGTGATAAAATAGTAGATGAGGCACACAAATTTTACATGGAAAACCCACTAAGGGGAAAACCATGAGACCTAATCTAGTTCAAATCTTCCAGTACCTCCAAATAATGAGATTACAATCACTAGAGGAGTACCAAGTATCAACAATCAACAAGATACTTCACTATGAAGAGCGGATAGCATGAAATGAACTCACCAGAACAAGGTGAAAATTGAGAACAGTAGAGGACCCATATCAATGATCTGACCGTTGGATGTGAGACCTAATACCTGAGGAACAATACTCTTAAATTTTTACTTGATCAAATAAGGTCTAAACTTCTTGTTTCAGACTGCTCACACTCGTTTCTCTCTATATCTTTCTATTTTTATTTTTGTGATGCTCCCATCTCCTCTCTTTTTATATAGAGGCTCTTCAATTTCTCTTCCAATTGATAGGGGATCAAAAAGAGTGCATGGAATTTAAAAGGCTGCCAATTACTCTCACAATTGATGGGGAAACCAAAGGGGTGCATGGAAGTGTGTGATACACGAAGAGTCATGCATGAATGCATACGGTAGACGAAGTCTTCTCATCATGTGTCTGGACATTTCCATCACCTAAGATGGTAGAGGCAAACACGAAGTGACGACGATGGTCCGTTGTTATGGATGTCAAAGTCAGAATTCCATGTGTTGCTTACACTGCTATCATTGTCGATAGTGACACCCTGTGATGGCGGAGGTGATTGAGGAGGTGGGATCGACAACTCCTCTGGGGGCGGAGACGGAGCTTGTGTAGGAGGGAAGACTGGTGCTGCTGGGGCACTTTCGGTGTCGGCGCAGGCTCCGAAGGTGTGATTGGGGAGGGAGCAAGTGCTGGGGTCGGAGACTAATGAGTAAGAGGCGACGATGGCTGCAAAAGATAGTCTAAGAGAATTGTTAGCTTCAATTTATAGATAATGATAATATTTATCAAAAGTGAAATAATAAAAAAGTTGAGTTTCTTTTGCAGAATTTTACTTTATATTTTGGCTAATCATAACTTTATTCTAAATAAATTTGTTGCAAAATTTATGAAATTTCTTATTCTAAGTTAAATTCTTGCAAAATTTTGAAATTTCAAGTAAAAACAATTACCTTGGTTGTAAACAAGATTATAGTTAGTGTATCGGTAATTAAAATATGGATAAAAATAAAAATTACAATAGTTACTACACGCTTTTAATACATAAAAATATGAAATTTTTATTTCAGATGCATACAATTTTTCTACTGTTTGCGAAGAAGATGCTTGTAACCTAGTTAATTCTTTTGATAAAAATAGAAGATATGAAGTGAAAAAGAATACCCAACCTCATGCTTCTAATATTGTAGATATAGATATAAACTTTTACAAATCATGAAGGATATATTAATATGTCTAAATCATGTCAAATTAGTGCCCATAATTTTAGAGAGAAAAAATTATAAGTAAATCTAATTTCTAACTACAATCAACTATTAGAGAACTTGTCAACAAGTAAAAAGTAGTACATTAATAAAATCCAAAAATATTAAATATATAGACAATAATTGAGACAGTGATTCTCTGACTCACTGTTGTGGGTAATTCCCGGAGGAGTTATGCACACACCAAATTGTATTGATTAACGGACGAATTGTTGAGATTAAACTAGAGCAAAGGCACAGATTTAAGTGGAAACTCGAAAGGGAAAAATCACGGTGCAAGAGAGGGAGAGGATTTGATTGTACACGTGCATTGCATATTTAGTATCGCATATGTCACATTTTCACATTTATTTTATAATAAAACTCTGCTATTTAATTCATTTTAATGTTTAATGGTATGTCGGGTAATTTTTGGAGAAAGAAGAGAATGGACAAGTTTATCTAATTAAATCTGGAGTTTTAAAAGCTCAAGCAAATCATTTAAAGATCTACTCAAATTCAGAGGTTTAGAAGCTATTCTATCCAAAAACTGGTGCAAATCAGAGAAGATAGCACCGAATAAAATCAGTTAAAACTGGATTTTTGAAGATCCATTTGGCCAACTTGAAGATCAACTAAAATAATCCCAAATCAAGAAGTTTATAGGCAAATTTTATCAGAAAATATGGGATAACAGAGAGAGGATATTATCAAATCTATTCTAACTAAATTGGATTTTAGTTGGATTTATTATCCTTACTTGAGAAATCAATGAAGATAATCTCAGATCCAGAAGTCCAGCGATGAATTTATAAGTATACAAAGGGATAGCAAGGATAAGGATATTGGTTTTTAGGCTAGCGATTTGAGCTCATCTCTTCACCACCCTTTGGCACTCCTTTTATCCTATAAATACTGCAATTCATGAAGTCAAAAGAGAACAATGAAGCAGATAGTAGAATAGATTTTTGTATAGGTTTAACTTAGGTTCTTCTTTATCTTTTAATGTAATTTTTATTTTTTTTTATGTAACTGAGAGGAGAGGAGTTTCATAGAGAAATGAGAGCAAAGTTTGTACTGAGGGTGACACTGGTGTAAATAAGTCTTTTCTTTCATTATTATTTGAATCAAATTGAAATTTCTTTTCTTCTTTACTGTTGTTTTTGTTTTCTCTCTCTCCTGTGTTTGTGAATTCAAATGACTCTGATAGCCTCGAAGTTGCCTTGCCCTTACAAGCGTCGTTGATGGCTTATGGTGATGGATATTCATTCCTATGATAGTGTAGCTTGACCCTTCATTTCGTAGAGTAAATTTGGAATGGAAAAGATTCTATTTGTCATACTTCGTTCGCCTTTAAATAAAGGTACATCGTCGATACGGGTCAAAGGTAAGCAGGCGTCAAAGAGGTAAATAAATATTTTTTTTAGTTTTCTTTTTTTCTTTTAATCCTTAGTTTAAATCACTACTATCTTCCAACTCTTTTATTCACTTTTTTTAATTTCTTTATATAAATCCATTTTCTATTTTCTCCACCTTCTCAATCTACTACTTTCTTCGCAAACTAAAATAACCTATTTTCTTTTTCTTTTTAAAGAATAAGAAAACTTTAAGAACTAAAGAGAATTTACTTAAAAGCCTTCATCACTAATCCCTCCTTGTGGATCACGACCTGTATAGCCACTTGCTATAGCGGTAGTACCGAGTACTTGTACTACCTATTATAAAGTTCTGAAATTCGGTAATTTTCTGTGTGCAGATTCCAACTCAATCAAATTTTGACGCCGTTACCGTGGAGGGACGGTGACTCTTTTTTGTTTTCTTTATTGATTAACTTTCTTCTCTGTTCTTGGTGTACAGGTTTAACAATAAGGAAATTTTTGCTGCAGTAGGCATATAAGTAGCTTTGGACTCTGCTCAAGAAAGCAGAGCCCAGAAGCCCTCAGAATTGCTACATTACCGTGGCAATCGAGTGAATTATTAACCTGTATTTTTTGCATGTTGAATGAATTGCAAAGTTTAAATATCTGTAGTTATTTATTTTCTTATTGACTCACTATACATACATTTCTAATTCAACAGTAAAAGGTTGATTATAAATGCTAAAAACAGTTTAGACTTTGCATTTAAGCATGTGTCTATTTCATTACATTTTCTATTTACTGTTGAAGAGTGCTGGAGCCAGGGTATATGTGCATAGCATTTAGTATAAGGTTCATTCTTGTATGAAATATTGCTTGAGTGTTACTTAATTTATATACTTGTACACTACACTAAACTGAATTAAGGGCTTGTTCTATAAACAAGATAAGGTGGGAAAGTCATTACCCTTTTTTAGCTCACAAATAATCTATCACTCACTAATCCAAACCTAAATAAAACTGAGTAGACGTTGGCGTTAGGGACATCTCAGACTCAATAGGAGACTGACCTAAGGGGAAAGTTGATTAGAATTTGACTCTTACCAAATCGGTGTCAAATGTTGGGATTGATGAGACGAAACCTCAAAGAACAGTGATTTGACATAATTAGGCCTGTTTCTTAGGCACGGATACCTCACACTGATCTTGTCCCAACCTGGCTGATTAATTTGTGATCTGATTCTGTAATATACTCCTCGTGGACAGTCTAACCAGTTTGGAGTCGTCTAGGTCTGAGGTCTACCCTAACTTAAGATAGATTTTTTTCATTTTTATTTGTTTGTTTGTTTGCTTGTTTTTGTTTTTTTTTATTTTTGACATCTTGGTGATATGGATTATAATTACAATTATTCATATGCAAATAGTGATCCATATTTCACCCCGACCTTTTTTGACTCGGATATTACCAACTCGGTATATCATAACTTTAACCAACCAAGTATGTTAGATTGGTCTTATCCAAATCAATAATACCTAGTCCCAATACTATGAACGAGACTGGAACAATCATCACCACTCTTCACAACGTCAGTGTGGATACAACTCCGCTGAGTCATATGGTCAAAAACCTTACCAACATCCAACTTCATATGCCTTTTTTCTCGAACAACCAATTGACTAGGAAAAGAGGATGGAAGCCTTAGAAAAGCTCGAGCGACGAATTCAAAATCTAGAAGACTCGAAATCTCATAAAAAATTTCAAATCCAAGATCCTTACTCCATTTTTCAAGTCCCACAATAAGAAAAATATACCGACTTAGAAAAGAGTATAGAATCCATGATTCAATTCTAAAGTGATCCACTCGATATTATAGAAGCAAGACTTAGTCGATTGGAAAACATGCGTAGGAATAAGAAAACTTTCCCTATCCAATATTTAACTATTCCCGATACTTCTAGCCATATTGATGAAAACCAAGATCATGGCATCTTGAAGACTTTGACCAAGATTCAATTGCAACACAAAACCTTGAATTTAATCAATATCAACCCATTGACAAATTGGCAAGTTTTCATTTTAATGAGATTGACCTTGATTATGAATATGAATCCGATCCCCAACCTTGTGATTCAATTCCCATTTTTGAATCTATGTTGACTCTGATATCTTTAACTGATTTGGACTCATTTCCCAAGCCGAATTGATTCCCGTATCCATAGATCTTGAAACTAAACCACCAATTTTGAATAGTCATATTCCATTGATAGGAAAAGAATGTGAATTTTATTTTTTTGATTTGGACTCAACTAATGAACAATTACCAACTCTCGAACTTACACTTAATTTTCTCGAGTTAGTAATGGTTCTCGAACCTATCACTTTTAAACTCAAGTCAGCCATTCCACCAAGTCACATTCTTTTGTTGGACATAAGGTATAGACCATGATGACTCCGTGACGATTTTTCAAGATGGGTTATATGAAGGGATAATTTTCATGATAGAATCTTGTATGATCCTTTTTATATTGAGGACTGTAAATATGTAAATAAAAAAGAGATCAATAAATGTGAGTTTCGTGAACCACCACATTATCTTGATTGGGTAGCAATGCTTGGCCCAATCCGATCACTACCGGAACCACCACCTTAAGATAATATTTTCCTTCCCTTTCTTCTTTTTCATTCATTTATGCAGTCATTCATACATTGAGGACAATGCATGAGATAGGTGTTGTGTAGGTTTTAACATAACATAGGTTTCTTTTTATTTATAAAAAATAACATTTACTTTGCTTTTAAAAACTTTTTGAACAGAGAAACAATATTTTGATCTATTTCTTGTAAGAAATTAAGTTAATTTTAAGCAATAGGAGAACTATAATTAGGATTTTTTATACTTGGTCAAAATAAAATTATTTGTTTGATTTCTATGGTTAGGAAAAAAGTTAAAAAAGTAATTTAGTCTTAATTTTTACCTTGATAAAATATGCATCCTTTATACACTTACACGCTTAGGGTTCAAAAATAAAGATTCTTATGCCTTATAAAAAAAAGGAAAAGAAAAATAGTAAATATATATATATATATATAATCCTCTGATTAAGCTGGGTATTTGTGCCTCATAAAGCATAAATATTTACGCCTAAAAGTAGTTCATATAATAAATAAAATTCTTAATTTTGTGGCTTTGTTTGCTCAAATCCTTAAGCCCTTGAGGTGTTTTCTCACCCGGTGCCCTAAGACCGTCCAGTTTGGGTGTCACCGATTAAAGGCTCGATACATGGGCAAACTAGAAAGCCTAATAGAACTAAGGAATAATACCATCAAAAATATAAAAAATAATGGCATAAGAGTTAGAGTTAAGGAACCCCTAGTCAAAAATTTACAGTCACGAAGGTGCATATGACTTAGGATAAAATAATAAACTAGATGAGAAATACAGTTTGACTTCTTACCTTGATTGATAACAAGTTTTTGAATAGAGAGTAAGTTCAAGAATGAAAAATTCGGTTTTCCTATAACTTATAGATTACTTGAACTTTTACAATAATACTTCAAATATTTTCTCTCATTTTCAAAATGCTTTTCAAAAATATTAACACTTTGTTTCTCTTTCTTTATGGATTTTGTGAGTGTAGTCTACTGAAAACCCTCACGAGACAAAACTCGTTCTCTAGGGGTAACCTAGAGATTTAATGGCTTGTTGCACATGCTAAGTGCAACCGTGATTCCTACGAAAGTGTGTTAGATTAATTTTTTTTCTCGAGGACGAGCAAAAGATAGGTGTGGGAGTGATTGTACACGTGCATTGCATATTTAGTGTCGCATGTCACATTTTCACATCTATTTTATAATAAAACTCTTCTATTTAGTTCATTTTAATATTTAATGGTATGCATGGTAATTTATGGAGAAAGAAGAGAAATGGACAAGTTTATACAATTAAATCTAGAGTTTTAAAAGCTCAAGCAAATCAATAAAGATCTACTCAAATTCAAAAGTTTAGAAGCAATTCTATCCAAAAACTAGAGCAAATCAGAGAAGATAACACCAGATAAAATCAGTTAAAATTGAATTTTTAAAGATCCATTTGGTTAACTTGAGGAACAACTAAGATAATCCCAAATCAAGAAGTTTATAGGTAAATCTTATTAGAAAATATGGGATAACAGAGAGAGGATATTATCAAATATATTCCAACTGAATCGGATTTTAGTTGAATTTATTATCCTTGCATGAGAAATCAATGAAGATAATTTTAGATCCAGAAGTCCAGAGATGAATTTATCAATATATAAAGGGATAGCAAGGATAAGGATATTGGTTGTTAGGCCAGCGATTTGAGCTCATCTCTTCATCATCCTTTGACACTCCTTTTGTCCTATAAATACTGCAATTCTTAAAGGCAAAAGAGGACGATGAAGCGGAGAGTAGAATAGATTTTTTGTATAGGTTTAACCTAGGTTCTTCTTTCTCTTTTAATGTAATTTTTATTTTTCTTTATGTAACTGAGAGGAGAGAAGAGTTTCATGGAGGAATGAGAGCAAAGCTTGTACTGAGGGTGACATCGGTGTAAGTAAGTTTTTTCTTTCATTGTTATTTGAATCAAATCAAAGTTTCTTTTCTTCTTTACTCTTATTTTTGTTTGCTTCCCTCTCCTGTGTTTGCGAATCCAAATGATTTTGATAGCCTCGAACTTGTCTTGCCCTTGCAAGCGCCGTTGATAGCTTATGGTGATGGATAGCCATTCCTATGATAGTGTAGCTTGACCCTTCATTTCGTAATGTAAATCGGGAATGGGGAAGACCCTATTTGTCATATTTCGCTCACCTTCAAACAAAGGTATATCGTCGATATGGGTCAAAGGTAAGCAGGTGTCGAAGAGGTAAGTAAGTATTTTTTTAGTTTTCTTTTTCTTTCGTTTAATCCTCAGTTTAGATCACTATCATTTCTCAACTCTTTTATTCACTTTTTTTTAATTTCTTTATATAAATTCATTTTCTATTTTCTTCACCTTCTCAATCTACCACTTTCTTCACAAATTAACATAATCTATTTTCTTTTCTTTTAAAGAACAAGAGAAGAACTTTAACCATTTCAAGTGAACTAAAGAGAACTTACGTAAGAGCTTCCATCGCTAGTCTCTCCTTGTGGATCACGACCCACATAGCCACTTGCTATAGCGGTAGCATTGAGTACTTGCTCTACCTATTATAAAGTTCTGAAATTTGGTAATTTTCTGTGTGCAGGTTCCAACTCAATTAGGATTCCACTATAATTCAGAGAAAATTACAATAGTTACAGCCTAATCTCGCGCGTTAGGGTATCTGGGATTGATTCATCATTCCCCTCTCGTTGGAGGGGGTCTAATATTTATACAGGTGGATGTCTGTTAGATAAGGTTACAGAGAGTTCTCATATATCTGAACATCTATCCTATTTCAACTCCTTATCTTGGAGGCGGTTGGAGTCATCTTTATTTGAATTAGTAGAGCCCGTATTTGTCTTTATCATGTGACGTCTATCCAACTGCTAATATGGTTGATATGCTCCCGAGCTGTAACCGTCACATTCAAATGAAGATTTGTCTTGGAGATAGGGGTACTCGTAACCAACTCTATCTCTATCCTTTGGCTTCTTGAACTGTCCGAAGTTTAGATAAGATTATGACTCTTTTTCAAATATTCTGGTATGGACACGTGGCACTCGATTGTCCAAGGGCTAGATGAACACATGTCGTAATCTCGAGGGGTCAAAAACTGACCACTACAGATGCCCCTTGCTTCCCTTTTTGGCAGGAGGTCGGGAACCCGCCCCTGGGAGTTATGTACTCCTGGGGACTCCGAGAGAAAAGGAGAGGAGCAGACCCCTTGAGCCTGGACTCGGGCTGTCTGTGTTACTTCAGTTTTTATCTTCTTGTGGCGTGTCTCTACAGGCTGGCAGAGCCTTAAATGCACGTCCCATCCGCTGTTGTGTTGGTCAGATATCCGTCGCTGTTTGAAGGGGCAACGCTCGAGGTTAGTACGACGAATCAAGTGCGACAGTTCAGATCCTTGAGGACACGTGTAGGCTTCTGATCAAGTGGCTGCTCGAGGTAGGTTCCGCGAATCGAGTGCGACAATTCAGATCTGATCTGTCAGGACACATGTAGGCTTTTGATCAAGTGATCTTGAGATTTGAGGGTTAAAAACATCTCTTTCGTCTTCTTGGGGATTGAAATTTTGAACAGTAGATGCTTGAGTTTCCTTCCCTTCTACAAATAAGGTGGAACTTTGAGGAAAATATGTTCTTGAAGACTCCTTGCTTTCGAAATTTCACATTGTTAGTGGACGGTGATGTCTTCTTTATTCTTCGTCCGGTAGAGGAAGGAGAGGGAGAGGATGGAGACAGTTGCTGCGCTCCTGATGTTCATGTGTTCATCAGTTTTCACGATAGACTTATCGAGGAAGGTCAGTAGGTAAGGGCCCCTACTTCTGCATGGTCTGTCCATCTGGTCTTTGATTAGATCGGGTCGGGTTGGAGTTGGGGCTCGACACCTCTCTTCCCTCACAGCGTATAGGAGGGGAGCACAAGAGATGCTTGATGATGGTTCTGATCCCTGAGTCTTACCGTCTGCACTCTTGTTGAATGTCGTCGCTTCGCCTGCCTCTGCTCTGAGTTTATCTTCAGAGTTACGGGCTTCGCGTTGGTATCATCATTGTCTTGTAGGCTTCAGTCTGCAGTACGAGATGTGATTTTCAGTGCTGGTGTTTTTCTTGGAGTTCTTGGTTCATTGCCCTCGAAGAAATGGTAGATTGTTTGTTTAGGACTCATCTCTTGGATGCTGTCATGGACGTTGTGGCAGAGAGCGTATCTATTTTTTCTTTCAAAAAAGAACATGTAATAAATCATGTATTACTCTTGTTAAATGTAACCAAGCTTGTATTTGAATGAATATAATCGAAAAACTTTATAATAAAGCAATGAATTGAATTGGAAGTATTGTTTGGATCTTGCCTGAATTGTCTTGTGACTGTTTTGTTTGGAATGGTTAAGTGTGTTATTCCAGAGTTGTTCTGTCCCATAACGATACCTGCAAATTTTACCTCTGAGTGAGAAAAATCTCTGCTAAGGGGTCCGAGAGGGGAAAATCCCTGCAGTGAGCTATGTTATCAGGGTAGCCGTCAGGTAAGACCTGTTATAGGCTGTTGACTAGCTCGAGTAGCCATCAGGGTGAGGATCCGATGTAGGCTGAGCTTCGAGCGTCATTATGGGCGAGCCTCCATATTTTCGGAGACTCCCCGAGGGATAGCCGTCAGGATAGGACCCGCTATAGGCTGTTGACTGGCTCGGGTAGCCATCGGGTAAGGACCCGATGTATGCTGAGCTCCGAGCGGTCATTGTGGGCGAGCCTCCATCTTTCAGGAGATTTTCTGAGGGGTGGCCGTCACGGTAGCACCCGCTATAGGCTGTCGACTAGCTTGGGTAGCCATCAGGGTGAGGACCCGATATAGGCTGAGCTCCGAGCGGCCATTGTGGGTAAGCCTTCATCTTTCAGCAGACTCCCCGAAGGGTAGCCCTCAGGGTATGACCCGCTATAGATTATTGACTAGCTTGGATAGCTGTCAGGGTGAGGACCGGTCGACCAAAGGATATGCACAGCTACTAGTTGACCGAGCAGTCGACCATTTGTGCACAGCTTGTTTGTGCATGTTTGCCGATTGATCAATCGGTAGACCGCCAAACCTTGGTTGCCCTTATTTGGCACTTCGATCCACCGACTGGTCGACCGACCGGTCGACCGTTCCATATGTCAGTGCTCTTTGTTTGTTTCTGTAATATCCCTATTTTTAAAGTACGGTATTTGGATAAAATATACTGGTATTTTAAATATGTACATGTATTTATTTTCATGTGATATAATATTACTCGTTGTTAGTAATATCTATGTTGTTATTGTTATTTATTATTATTAGATTGGTCATGTAATGTATGGGTATTATTAATATTATTATTTTAGTTAAGTATTGTTACTACTAATGTTGGGTTACTATTTTGTAGTGGTGTTTATCATATTCATGTCTTCTCCTTGATCCTACCCCTACCCATTCACTTTACCCATTGGTGATTCCATACCCGTTTGGATTCCATAACCCATTTACCCTATTACTTGGTGATCCTATACCCATTACCTAATTGGATCCTAATCTAGTATTACCCTCAAACCCAATGCCCAATATTTACCTATTCGGATCCTAACTCGTTTGCCATAACCCTATACCCATTAGACCCATGGCCATCCTATATATAATCTCCTAATCTAACCCTAACCTAAATCAAAACCTAGATCTATCTCCTCTTCTTTCAGCCGCCAACACCCCAAGTATAGCCGGCCTCCTCCTTGGCTGCGCCACTAGCAGCCGTGGCCGAGTTCTCCACCGCAACAGCGTATGGCAGCCCAGATCAGCAGATCTGCACCTTCGGCAGTGAGCGAGCAGGTCGTTCTCCCGATCCACGCCAGCCCATCGTCGGAGATCGGCACGGTGGCCTTCCCCAGCAACCTGGCCACCCTCCCATGCAGTCCAATGGCGAGGAACGACACCACAGCGACCACGGCAGCGACTCGCCCGACGACGCGCACAGCAGATCCAGAACCAGACCAGCAGCGCAGGCAGCGGGCGAGCGGCGATTCCAGGCCCTTCCGGCGAGCGCGAGACCTCCAGATTGCAGCCAGGTCTTCCCCAGGACCCTGGCTACCGTCCTATGCAGTCCGACAGCGAAGAGCGGCGCCACGGCGACCGTAACGGCGACTCGCCCGGTAACGTGCAGATTCCCCAAGGTGAGTGTATTCTCCTTCTCCTTGATTTCCTCGTATTTATGTACATCGATTTAATTATATTTTCATGTATACATGTACATAGATTATAGTAGTGATTGTGTATGTTGGTATGTGTGCAAGAGGGGAGGCATTTATATGTTTTATGGTGTGAGAGACCAGGTATTAGTATGCCCTGTTTCTGGCTGACAGAGGTTTATTAGTCGACTAATACCCTTTATTAGTCGACTAATAGCCCTGTTAGTCGACTAATCCCAGACCCTAGTCGACTAATATTGGCAGATTGCTGTGTGTAGTCTCTTTATAGATTGTGGACTTCACCCATGAGTTATGTAATGGATGTAGATGGATGTGCATGATTTCTAGAGATGGATATTGGATGGAATGACTTGATCGAATAGATCTTAGATACATGTATATGTTATGGTACCTAATATTGAGAAATCTTGATAGAACTTATATGCATGATATGTATTGCCGAGTGTTGGGATATAATGATTGATCTTATAGAAGTGGTGATTGTGAATACCTATGAATTAGAGTTGTATGTTGGAGTGAGAGGGCTAATACTGGATATCGATATATGTTGGAACGGTGACTATTGTATCTGATTGCTCGATGTGTATGAAACTAGATGATTATGGAGCTATTAGAATTATAAGTTAGTTGTAATGACTTTGGATTGATCTGGACTTATGTATTTGCATTGAATGATGATCATTAATTGAATGTGACTTTATTAGTTGAGTTGTGACTTAGATTGATCTTGAGTTAGAGGTTGTGCAGAACCTATATTTCTTATACGGAGCCTGACTTGTAATGAGGTAAGATTGACGTTGTTGGCAATTGGGATTTGTTTAGATGATATGTTGTTGATGTTGAGTACCAAGAGTAGATATGCTAGGCCACATGTTGTTTGAGGATGTTTCATCTGTAGTTATGATTATGGAGTATGAGGACTTGTTGATATTGAGGACATACCATGTGCTTCATGTTAGTTATTGACTGCATCAATTGATGAAGATTGAGTTATTCGGATAGTGATCTTCTAGTTCAGAGTTATCAGATAGCAGTTATCAGTTTATCAGTAGATTTGATTATTCTATTCATGACAGTAGATCATTACTCAACCTGGATATCTTGATTCACTTGAGAAAATCTTAATATATCTACCTGGCAACTATCATGTTCATGTTACTGAATTTGCTGGGAAAATATTATTACACGGTAACAACACCCGCATGTTTACTTGTTACATATTCATGTTATACCGGTATCCTGTTACTTGACATGTTATACTCCTGTTATACTGGTACCCTGACTTTCACATGTTGATATTGTTACCGTGACCACCACTGAGTCATCCCAGAGATTTAAGTAAAATGTATACTAAATAATCTTGATAAACTAAAACATGATAATAAACCACTTGCACTGGGATTGGGGAGATTGATGGAGGAGACAGCGTCCGTATTTTGGGTGGACCTAGGATTTAGGTTGCGCAGCCGAAAGAGGGTTCCACTGCAGGGTTCCCGTGGGGTGACTGGCACCCCGTCATGTTTCCTGTTATACATGTTATACATGTACCTGTTCCTGTTTACATGTTCTTGACTACCTGGCGGTAGGTCCTGGTTCAGCGCCAGGAGTCTGGGCCGTGGTCCCGGGTATGTACGGGACCCACCTAAAGCATGGACAATGTCTCCAACCGATCAGTTTCAATAATTTAGGGCATCGATTGGCATGTGTGGTAGGCGTAGTATGGGATGCGTCTATTATGTGTGACAATTGGTGTTCGCTGACATAATTAATAATAAACTGTTGATACTTTGTGACTGACCGTAATCACCTGATTGTATATTTATATATCACTATGTTAGACCCATGATTGTAACCAGGACCAGACTTATGACCAGACTTGGATACCAACCTAGTGACATGTGATAGATTACACGCCTTGACATTGATTGCATATTTACAGTTGTGCCATTTGTCTGCTACCTGTATTCATGTTTTTATCATATGTGTTACTGTTCAGTTATTTATTGTGTTATTTAGTCTTATATTTGCAGTTGTTCTTATTGTTATTTATGCACATTGTTCTTCTGCACGAGCTGTTTCTCCTTTACACACACTCATTATGGTCGCGTTCTGACGACCCTGGGTTTGCACGTCCAGCTATTGAACGGTTGGTTTCCTTTGTGCAGGTGTTCGTTGAGGGCCGTATGCTTCGCGAATAGCCGGAGCTTCTTCCTATCCTATTCTGGTACTCTTATCTTTTTAGCTTTCATATTACTTCCTGATTCTTGTCATATCAGCTCAGTTCTTATTCCAGTCACTATTCTAGCTCTTGATTCATATGATATCATGTGTGGTTGACTATATGTATGATTGCAGTGATCGATGATTATTTTAGTTCTGATTTATAGCTTGTTCAGGTTACAATTGAGGCTTAGCGTGTATACGTGGGGTATTTTCCTCGCGTATATGCGTCGCCATAACGTCTCCGTATCTATAGGATCGGGGCGTTACAGAGTGGTATCAGAGCCTAGGTTCGACATAAAAGAGAACCTAGTTCCTACCTTTAACCTGAGACAGTTATGTTGACACTGCAATATACATATACTATTCACGTGATAATATTGACTCCATTTGGAAATTGATCGTCCTCCTTTTGAATTCCGTTCTTGATCTGTTGATATTCATGATTCCAACACTTCAATTAGAGTGATTTGGATGTCCATCTTGATTTCATCCTTCCTTCCTATTCATTCCTCCTGATTTTATCTCTTGAGATCGGTTACTCCATGTTGAAGCTGGTAGCAGAGATCAGAGCGCGCAGCGGAATCGTGGTGTCCCAACGAGGCAACGTGGAAGATTGATGTGTTCTCTCTTGATCTTTGATTTTGTACCATTCCCTACTTTATTGAAATTTCGAGGACGAAATTTTTATTAAGGTGGGTAGAATGTAATATCCCTATTTTTAAAGTATGGTATTTGGATAAAATATACTGGTATTTTAAATATGTACATGTATTTATTTTCATGTGATATAATATTACTCGTTGTTAGTAATATCTATGTTGTTACTATTATTTATTATTATTAGATTGGTCATGTAATGTATGGGTATTATTAATATTATTATTTTTAGTTAAGTATTGTTACTACTAATGTTGGGTTACTATTTGTAGTGGTGTTTATCATATTCATGTCTTCTCCTTGATCCTACCCCTACCCATTCACTTTACCCATTGGTGATTCCATACCGTTTGGATTCCATAACCCATTTACCCTATTACTTGGTGATCCTATACCCATTACCTAATTGGATCCTAATCTAGTATTACCCTCAAACCCAATGCCCAATATTTACCTATTCGGATCCTAACTCGTTTGCCAATAACCCTATACCCATTAGACCCATGGCCATCCTATATATAATCTCCTAATCTAACCCTAACCTAAATCAAAACCTAGATCTATCTCCTCTTCTTTCAGCCGCCAACACCCCAAGTATAGCCGGCCTCCTCCTTGGCTGCGCCACCAGCAGCTGTGGCCGAGTTCTCCACCGCAACAGCGTATGGCAGCCCAGATCAGCAGATCTGCACCTTCGGCAGTGAGCGAGCAGGCCGTTCTCCCGATCCACGCCAGCCCATCGTCGGAGATCGGCACGGTGGCCTTCCCCAGCAACCTGGCCACCCTCCCATGCAGTCCGATGGCGAGGAACGACACCACAGCGACTCGCCCGACGACGCGCACAGCAGATCCAGAACCAGACCAGCAGCGCAGGCAGCGGGCGAGCGGCGATTCCAGGCCCTTCCGGCGAGCGCGAGACCTCCAGATTGCAGCCAGGTCTTCCCCAGGACCCTGGCTACCGTCCTATGCAGTCCGACAGCGAAGAGCGGCGCCACGGCGACCGTAACGGCGACTCGCCCGGTAACGTGCAGATTCCCCAAGGTGAGTGTATTCTCCTTCTCCTTGATTTCCTCGTATTTATGTACATCGATTTAATTATATTTTCATGTGTACATGTACATAGATTATAGTAGTGATTGTGTATGTTGGTATGTGTGCAAGAGGGGAGGCATTTATATGTTTTATGGTGTGAGAGACCAGGTATTAGTATGCCCTGTTTCTGGCTGACAGAGGTTTATTAGTCGACTAATACCCTTTATTAGTCGACTAATAGCCCTGTTAGTCGACTAATCCCAGACCCTAGTCGACTAATATTGGCAGATTGCTGTGTGTAGTCTCTTTATAGATTGTGGACTTCACCCATGAGTTATGTAATGGATGTAGATGGATGTGCATGATTTCTAGAGATGGATATTGGATGGAATGACTTGATCGAATAGATCTTAGATACATGTATATGTTATGGTACCTAATATTGAGAAATCTTGATAGAACTTATATGCATGATATGTATTGCCGAGTGTTGGGATATAATGATTGATCTTATAGAAGTGGTGATTGTGAATACCTATGAATTAGAGTTGTATGTTGGAGTGAGAGGGCTAATACTGGATATCGATATATGTTGGAACGGTGACTATTGTATCTGATTGCTCGATGTGTATGAAACTAGATGATTATGGAGCTATTAGAATTATAAGTTAGTTGTAATGACTTTGGATTGATCTGGACTTATGTTATTTGCATTGAATGATGATCATTAATTGAATGTGACTTTATTAGTTGAGTTGTGACTTAGATTGATCTTGAGTTAGAGGTTGTCCAGAACCTATATTTCTTATACGGAGCCTGACTTGTAATGAGGTAAGATTGACGTTGTTGGCAATTGGGATTTGTTTAGATGATATGTTGTTGATGTTGAGTACCAAGAGTAGATATGCTAGGCCACATGTTTGAGGATGTTTCATCTGTAGTTATGATTATGGAGTACGAGGACTTGTTGATATGAGGACATACCATGTGCTTCATGTTAGTTATTGACTGCATCAATTGATGAAGATTGAGTTATTCGGATAGTGATCTTCTAGTTCAGAGTTATCAATAGCAGTTATCAGTTTATCAATAGATTTGATTATTCTATTCATGACAGTAGATCATTACTCAGCCTGGATATCTTGATTCACTTGAGAAAATCTTAATATATCTACCTGGCAACTATCATGTTCATGTTACTGAATTTGCTGGGAAAATATTATTACACGGTAACAACAACCCGCATGTTACTTGTTACATATTCATGTTATACCGGTATCCTGTTACTTGACATGTTATACTCCTGTTATACTGGTACCCTGACTTTCACATGTTGATATTGTTACCGTGACCACCACTGAGTCATCCCAGAGATTTAAGTAAAATGTATACTAAATAATCTTGATAAACTAAAACATGATAATAAACCACTTGCACTGGGATTGGGGAGATTGATGGAGGAGACAGCGTCCGTATTTTGGGTGGACCTAGGATTTAGGTTGCGCAGCCGAAAGAGGGTTCCACTGCAGGGTTCCCGTGGGGTGACTGGCACCCCGTCATGTTTCCTGTTATACATGTTATACATGTACCTGTTCCTGTTTACATGTTCTTGACTACCTGGGGTAGGTCGGTAGGTCCTGGTTCAGCGCCAGGAGTCTGGGCCGTGGTCCCGGGTATGTACGGGACCCACCTAAAGCATGGACAATGTCTCCAACCGATCAGTTTCAATAATTTAGGGCATCGATTGGCATGTGTGGTAGGCGTAGTATGGGATGTGTCTATTATGTGTGACAATTGGTGTTCGCTGACATAATTAATAATAAACTGTTGATACTTTGTGACTGACCGTAATCACCTGATTGTATATTTATATATCACTATATAGACCCATGATTGTAACCAGGACCAGACTTATGACCAGACTGGATACCAACCTAGTGACATGTGATAGATTACACGCCTTGACATTGATTGCATATTTACAGTTGTGCCATTTGTCTGCTACCTGTATTCATGTTTTTATCATATGTGTTACTGTTCAGTTATTTATTGTGTTATTTAGTCTTATATTTGCAGTTGTTCTTATTATTATTTATGCACATTGTTCTTCTGCACGAGCTGTTTCCCCTTTACACACACACTCATTATGGTCGCGTTCTGACGACCCTGGGTTTGCACGTCCAGCTATGGACGGTTGGTTTCCTTTGTGCAGGTGTTCGTTGAGGCCGTATGCTTCGCGAATAACTGGAGCTTCTTCCTATCCTATTCTGGTACTCTTATCTTTTTAGCTTTCATATTACTTCCTGATTCTTGTCATATCAGCTCAGTTCTTATTCCAGTCACTATTCTAGCTCTTGATTCATATGATATCATGTGTGGTTGACTATATGTATTATTGCAGTGATCGATGATTATTTTAGTTCTGATTTATAGCTTGTTCAGGTTACAATTGAGGCTTAGCGTGTATACGTGGGGTATTTTCCTCGCGTATATGCGTCGCCATAACGTCTCCGTATCTATAGGATCGGGCGTTACAGTTCGGTCGACTGAGTGGCAACAACTAGTTTTGAAATAAGCCGGCCGATCGACCGACTGTCTATCTCTGCTATAATAACGGCTAGTTTTCAAATCTGACTGATTTTTTGACTTTTCCAACGGGTATTTTTGCAGTTTTTTGGTCTAATCACCCATCTAATAGCCTAGTTTACTCTAATGATTTTACCTATTTCCTATATATATGGTTCATTTGTAGAGAATTATTGAGAATTTTATTCATGAAAATCAAGTTTTATTCAGGGAGGAAAAAAAATTTAGTTTCAAGTTTCAAGTGCTCTCAATTCTAAATCATTTCTTTAAGTTTTAAGCTGTCAAATTCATTCTTTTAAACTGAATTTTCTCTTATACAAACTTCTTAAGTTTTATTTCTATTTTGATACTCTAGGAAGTTGTGAAGAGAGGGTTTGTGATCTTTGTGGTCACTAAGAGCTTGTAAATTTCATTGGGTTTGTGCTACCTCTTGTGTAGAGAATTGAAGGTTAGAGTTGTGTATGCCCGTAGGGCCTTGTGTAGACTATTGTAGTTTTTTTGGAAGATCCTAAGTGGGTAGTGAAAATCCTTTACGTGGTGAAAGGCGGGGGACGTAGAGCAAGTTGCTCAAACCTCGAAATAATTTTTTTTGTTTGTGATTGCACCTCTCTCTCAGTCTCTCTTCTCTATTGTGTATTCTTGTGTTATTGCTTTCATTACACTTCACTTTATATATTGCTTGTATCATTCATACTTGTCGATTTTTCTCATTCAAGTAAGAAGGCAATTGAACACCTGAACTCTTCTCTAGAGGAATTTAAAGGAGAACTTCTAGAGCCTTAATTGGGAATTCGGCTTCACTTCTTATTTTAAGTTGACCGTTTTCATTATTTATTTTAATTGTTGCATTTTTCGCATTCGATTAGCATTTCACTTGTTCACCCTCCTCTAGGTGACTTTCAAGATTGGTAGTGCGGTTCATGTATGTTCCCAGAATGAGATGTTCAACTCTTTGGTTACAAAGGAGGAAGGGACTGTCAAAATGATAGATGGCTCGGCTTTTGAGGTCACGGTACTGGGACAGTTAATAGTACAGGTAGAGATGGGACTGTGCATGCTTTGGAGACGGTCCGGTAAGTCCTGAAGGTACGGTACAAACTAAAGTCCATAGGGGTGCTCAACTCAGAGGGATGCCGGGTCCAAGTGCAACATTGAGTTGTCACGGTTAACCAAGAAGACATGGTAATTCAGGAAGGAGAGAAGTGTGACGATATGCAAGCTGAAGGAAGGAAACTCAGTTCAAGGTGGAGTTATTGACAAGCTTGGAAGGGAGCTCATCGCGAGGTGAAGCTTCAAGGAAGACTGTGATGGGACGTGAACTGGGTTAAAGTATTGCAGAAAAAGAAAGGATGCATTCGAGCAAAATCCGAGATGGCCGAAGGCATGGCGGTGAATCAGCTAAAGACCCTAGGGAGAGGAGGCAAGAATAAAGGTTTCACGGTACAGTTACAATAAAGAAAAGAATCAAGGTAAATTTTTAATCCAATGTATTTTGCTAAAGATTTGAGAAGCAAGTCATTCTGGAGATTGTTGTGAAATTGTCTTGTTGTGAAGAGATGGTAAAAAAGATCCAATCAAGTTGAAGAAGGACTTGGAAAAGAAGCAGATCAAAGAAAACAGTGTGACAGTCGACGACCTCTCGATCGCACACAATGGGCGGTCGAAAGTTTTTCGACCGCACACAGCAAAGAAGAAATGTGACTCAAATTTTTGACAGACAATAGGCATTGTCGATAGGCCTCTCGACAGCTGCTCGGGCCTGTCGACAGCCAGAGGCCCAAGAATTGGATTCAGATTTCTTTTTAAGGCGCGTTCAGGTTTTTTTTTTTTATGGTGGACTCCAAATAGAACTCAAATTTTATTCATTGAAGGATTGTTTCTAAAGATTGAAGGTATAAAAATTGTTTTAGATCAAGAAAATCAACTCCTACAAGAATTGATCAAGTTCTTCAAGCATCAGACGACCAAGATATTTCATAGTTTGAATACGATTTGTATTATAAGACTTTACAAATAAAGATTGTAACCTAGTACATTGTAACATAAGGAGAATAAAGAAAGTCAATGCAAAGAGGGGAGCGGGTGACAGTGCAAAGTGAGAAGGAATACTCTTGTAATCTAGAGGGATTCAAAGGGAAGGTGAATACTCTTGTGAGAATCAAGGGGAATATTAGATCTCTTTTACTAAGTTTTTTAAAAAAACTCTCTCAAGTTCTCACCTCTTGGACATCGGTCGGATTTGGCCGAACCACGTTAAATCTTGTTATTTCTTGTTTGTCTTCGTATTGCTACTTTGCTTTAATAGTTTTTTTCCTATAAGTATTACATATTGTCACAGTTTCACACCGTCGATCACGGTTTTGGGCGCACAACAATTGGTGTCATAGCCTGATTGTTGGTGTGGTCTCAACAGACAAGCCACTCAAAATCTCAAACTGGCTATTAATCTGAAACTACTTGAACTTACTGAAAGTGCACTTTCTTTTTATCTCCAATCACATTCGAAAAATTTCAGATACTTTACAAATTACATATTGCAGTACTGATTGATGGATGTGGAGGTACTTTGGACTTTGAACTAAGAATGTTCAATTTTTTGAAAAATCACTTGTTTTGGGGAGAAACTCTTAAGTATGATGGTTAGTGTTTGAGAAATTCTTAAGTGGATGCATGGTTTTGGGAGATTACGTATTGTGTAATGTTGTGTAATGTGTTTTGAGAAACTCTCAGAGTGAAAAATGTTGTGTAATGTGTTTTGTATGCATTGAACTTGTTTAGACGTTGTGCACTTTTAGATTTTATGTGCGCCATGTATGAGATGCTGTAGTATGAGATGCTGTGCACTTCATGGTTCTCTGTATCAGTGAAATTTGATGTGTCTGTGAGTGTAAGAATGATAATGCATTGTGTAGTGAACATATTTTTATAAATGAATTGCAAAGTATTTTGCTTTAATTCACATATCAGAAGAATGAAAGGTTATGTACCTTAGGCTGTAGCAAAGTTATTTTTTCCAAATGCCCATTTTGCTGTATACAGTTTTCAACAGGGCATTTTGTTGGTTTGGGTTAGTTTAACAAGTCCTATGCATTTGATCAGAAATATTTAGTAGTGACGATAATATTTTCATTGTCTGACAATTGTAGCGAGTAACTTAATTTCTGCCATAACTCATATGATACAAACAGAATTTTGTATGATAGATACAAACACGAATATTCTGACATATGCAAAATTCATTGAGCTGAAACCTGTACAATTTTAAAGCTGAGATGAAACAATTGCAAGTGGCCACTGTACAAATTCACCGAACAAAAGATGAAACTTTGGCAGCAGCTCAAATCTTCTCATATGAGTTGAACATTTCCACCGATACACCAAACGACAATAACAATGAGAAGCTGCAAGTTCAATACATTGTCGAACATGCCATTCACATAACTCATGTCAATCATCTGCATTCATATCCCATTAAACTTGTACATTAGTCTTGACTCTTGACAACATAACTATATTGTTGGCACCAAAATATCACACACATTGTTTAAGCTAAAACTATTATACCAAGTCAATACAGTATATAGTTAGCTAAAATTAGACAAAGTTACATCATCATTAGTTCTGCTCAAATGATTTGCATCAATTTAGCTAAAATGATTAGTAGATTCATTTCCACATGCACACTGCAGCAGATCCTCATTAGTCCCGCGCAAATGGTTTGCATCAAAATGCCGATATCACTCCCTCCTTCATTATCTATGATTTGCCATCAGAAAAGAAAGACAATTCAGAATAAGATGCATTTACATAACAGTTGTCAGGTTTGAGTCAATAAATTTGTTTGACAATTCGGAATAAGGGCTAGAAAAGAACTTGGTTATGGACCTAGCAAAACCAAAAACAATTCTTTCAAGTTGCATGCTCAAAAATATGAGGAAAAAATAGGAAGCTCCAGTTTTTTAGTGCCTTCAATTGAAGCCCGAAGAATGCCAAAAGAACTAACCTCTAAGTAAGAAGGTAGTGGAACGAAACTCCACAGCGAGGGTTTTGACAGTCAATAACCATTGGATTGCCAACACCAATATTAGAATTACATTCAGCTGTAGAAGGAAATTAAGTATCAACAAGCAATGAATTTAGTTGTTGACTGGGTGAGGAGGATAACATGCAAATTAACAAGAATATCAAGGGGAGTAAAAGTGGAGAGATCAATGAAAGGTTCACGCAGCAGGGTGACCAATTTCTGAAACATAAAACTAGTGACCTATTTCTGAACCAGCAAGGAAATCCTCTTATCCAGAAAGTAGCTATTTCTTGGAGAATTAACTTTATAATTGTAACGCCCCACCCCACCGGGTACAGAAACGCTACTGCAATGTATATACGCAGAGTATAATACTTACATATACACGATAAGCATCAACGCAGTACAATATTTAGAGTACGGAAGCATAGTGATATTATACATTCCAACATTACAGTACAAGTACATAGTCATTACACTGTGTTTACATCAGGATACAAAAATTTGTACAGGATCCTGGTTGTACAAAGGTGGATGTGCAAGTGGAACGAAAGACCAGAGGATGCTCATGAGCTGCAACTGAAATCTCACGAGCAGACTGGGTCAACAATGAACTGGAGAACCGCCTGTTCTTCTAGATAAGCTTGATCTGCTACGATATGATCTCCCTCGATCCACGTTCCAGAATCTGGACATACTAGTTCAGTGTTGTCAGAATGCAACTCAATGAGTACATAAAAGAAGCCAAATGACATGCAAATATAAGTACAGGTGTATAGAAAGTGTAACGTGACTTTGCTTGTATGTAAATAAATCAGATACGAAATGAAACATAAAATAGATGTCATGTGTCAGCAAATAATGTCCTGAACATGTGGTGTTATATCAGTATGTTAGATATGTCTGTCACTGGTGTCATCATGTAGATAGAGTCAATATAATCAGGACTGGGCCATGCCAGTCGTATTATTATTACTCTTTTTAGAACTCGCCCTACTTAGATGTTTAGGACATGCTCTAGCGTCCCAGTTCACATACATCCACATCGGAGTAGAATAAGGTTGGCTATTGAAAACTGATGGGACAGTCAAACGAACTATTATAGTGGACCCCGTGCATACCTGGGACAATGGCCTCAGGAGTATCTGGGCCTAGCCCCCAGAACCGGCGCTAAGCCGAAGGGTCTTATTTGTGTGCCCTTAAAATAGGAATGGAATAAGGATAGGGGTGCCAGTTCACCCCACCCGGTCCCCTGTGGCCTCAGGTGGATCTTGAACAGGAGTTGCACAATCAGCTATAAAACACGTACACATATTGAAAGCCATCAGTTTGCCCCCACCCCGGTGTAAGTTGTACCTTTATTATATATATTCAGGATTATTTTCAGTTGGGCTTCACGATATTGATTTACAGGGAAAACAGTAACATGGAAGATGTGGGATTCTTTAGGTGGCCCACGTGGGTATTTTGTCCCACGTGGCACTTAGTTCTACACACCATATATATCAGTAACAGTAGTATCAGTATATCCTTTATTCTGGATTCAGTAATACAGTATTCAGGAATTAGGAGTTCAGTAACATCCCCGTAAAAGCAATATCTGTGAATCTTGTATTTAATCTGTCCAGGATTCACGGTACCGAATCAGGAGTGAATCAGGAGTATTTGTCTTGAGTCAGTAATCATGGTACCATATCAGGTGTTTATACCAGGTCTGATATACAGTCAAATGTAAAGATATGTCAAGTCAGTAGTATATTATAATGCGCATCAGGATTTTCAGATGTCAGACAGGTTGCAAGCATCTAATGTATTTCAGGAATATTTCATATCAGGTATTTCAAACTCTTCACAATCATAAACATATGATAAAGCAGTGTTACAGCTAAGCGCACAATCAAGCGATGGAAGCAGTATTGGAGGCACAATAGCGAATAATGTTTAGTAACTAAAGCGCTTGGCGAAGCTACAGGAATGACTCGACTTAGATTGCCAGTCGAAAATCCGGCAGAGTTCGTCTAGTGATAAAGCATTAGGCGCTGAGTCTCGCCTACCTGGCAGAGCTATAAAATGGAGCTAGGCCGTTAAAACCTCAGAGAGGTTAAGCTCAGAGGCTATAGTATGGAACCGTGGAGCGGTTAACCCTGGAGGATGTATAAGTACTTGCAGAAGGGATTAGTGCCACATAGCAGGCAATAGTTACAATCACAATATAGTGTTCCTGAGCTGAGTAACCTCGAAACCGGAAGGTGTTAGGCGATGGTGTTGGCCTTTTGTCTGTTAAGTGACCTGCAGAGCGGTCTCTCGGACAACGCTGCCCCAAAGGATAGTTTGCCCAACGGTCTTCTCCTGCATTCGGTACCACTGCTAGTCCCAGATACTAAAAATACAGACAATTCCTAAAATACACATTAATTCTAGAAAAATATAGGATATTCATAAAAATACACAGAAAATTCCTAAATACTCATAAAAATACAAATTAATTTTCTAAATACATTGAAAATTCCTAAAAATACACAGATTCTAAAATATAGGAAAATTCCTAAAATGATACAGATAATTTCTAAAATATAGAAAAGGATCCTAAAAATGCACCGTTAATTTCTAAAAATTACAGAAAAATTCTAAAAATGCCCAGAATGCAAAATATGTGTGCAAGTGTATAAATATATGTGTACAAGTGTGTATATGTAATAGGCATCAAGGATAGAGTACTCGCCTATATCGGAAAAATAGCCAATACCACGTGCACGTGTGCAAGTGTAGGAAGGATGTGTGTGTGAGTGTGCAGCCCAAGGGGCTGGCCATGGATTTTGGAGGGATGGAGAGATGTGGAGTGGGGTTTTTAGAGAGCGAAAATGGGAAACCATGTTTTTAGAGAGAGAAATGTGTAGAGAGAAAGAAGTGGGTTTTGGGGATGTGAGTGGTGCAGGGAAGTGGTGGAAAGGGTGATGAGGGTGGTGGAGCTTAGGGCCTGAGGGAGGTGAGTGGTTAGAGAAAGAAAGTAGAGAGAAGTTGAGAAACGAGAGGGAAAGTGTGGTGGTGGTTTTTTGGCCTTTTTAGAGGAGAAAGAGGTAGTGAAAGAGAGAGGGTGGTGCTGCAGGTGAAGAGATGTGGTTAGAGTGATGTGGCGGTGGCCATGGTGATGTAGTGGTGGAGGAACTTTTTACAGAGAGAAAGAGAGATTTTAGAGAGAGAAAATAGGTTTTTGGAGAGAAAATGTAGAGAGAGTGTGGCCAGCCATGTTAGGGGAGGTGGAGAGGGAGTTGTGAGGGGGTTATGGTGGTGGTGGTGAAGTAGTGGGAGGATTTTTAGGGAGGGAAAGAGTGGAGGGGAAGAGTGAATTTTGTTGTTTTTAGGAGAGAGAAAAGAAAAGAAAAATTGGAGAGAGAGGGAGGTGACCGGCCCCCTTTTGGGAGGTGAGGGGGAGAGAGTTTAGTGAGGGGAGAGGCTTACATGAGAAGCCAAGCCATTTGGTTTCATGGAAAAGGAGGGAGAAAGTTCTAGAAAAATGGAGAAAAGAAAGAAAAGGAAAAAGAAAAGAAAGAAAAATTAAAAATGTAAATATTAGATTGTTAGGGGTTATCTGTAAATGTCACTTCAGAAAATAATATAAAATTAAAATGAAGAAAATTTGGAAAGAAATGAATTAAAGAAGAAAGAAAAGGAAAATAGAAGGAGAGAGAAAATATTCAATTAAATAATAATAAAAAGAAAAAGTTTTGAAATTTCTAGGGTAGAGTCCACACCCATTCCAGAGTCTCATGTAAAAATTTCAGGTCAAACGGAAGTAAAAACGTACATGAAATGATGTGTACAAAATCAAAATATCAAAAATCATAAAATAATACGTATTTTAGAATCAGGGTATTATAATAATTTCAGACGTGAGATGAAGAATAAATTATCTTTTGCATGCATGAATTTGTAAAATACATGAATAAAAAAAAGAAATCACATTACTACCAGTACACTCTTAACCAGTAAAGTAGCTACCAACTTGTCAAAATAAATTGTTTTTGATGGGTTTTTAGAAGATGGATTCTGATAGTAACTAGCAGCAACAACACCAGAATTAAAAAGAAGAAAAAGTGAAGATCAATGTAACAGTAGCACAACAGCAACAAGATAGTGAACAGGAAGTTAACAGCAGGATCAAAATTTAGGGGGGGGAATTGAAATAAAACAGGAGGGGGGATCCGGCTGTTTCCGATCACGACGTTGACATCATGATCGACATCAACGGTGACGATCTCATCTTCCCCGACAATGCATTCCCCTCCCTTCCTGACTTCCCGTGCCTCTCCTCCCCCTCCGCCTCCTCCGCCTCCAACATCCGCATAAACCCGTCCATCTCTACCTCCTCCTCCTCCTCCTGTCCTTTCCTCGCCACCTCCGGCGAACCCCAGGAACCCTACATGCACGGCTCTGATGTGATGGTCCCCACACCGTTGGTGGAAGCCACCACCGAGACTGACATCTTCAATGACATTAAGCTATGGGACCCATCCAACCCTCTCGATCCCTCCTTCCTCTTCCCCAACGACTACGACAACGCTGTCCAAAACCCTCCCGATGACTACGACACCACCGGCGGGGAGAGGCTAGGGCGGCAAGATCGACTAGGGGGGCGGTGGGGAGAGGCTGGGGCAGCGACGATTGAATGGGATGGCGACGGTGAGAGGTTGGGGTTGCGACGAGCGGCTGGAGCGACGGTGGGGATAGATTGGGGCGGTGAGACGAGCGGCGGCGAGAGGTTGGGTGGCGCCAATTTTGGGGATTTTTTGTTGGGGCGGTGGCGATTTTGTAGATTGACAGGGGGGGAGAGAGAGAGAGTGAGAGAGAGAGAGTTTGGGGATTTTTGCTGAGAGGGGTTGGGGTTAGTGAGGGCTGATTTTGGTGAGAGAGGCTGGGGTTTGAAAAGGGGGGTTTTTTGAGGAAAAAATCAGTCTGGGGCTGAGATTAAGCCATGTCAGCGACATAGGAGGTAGAGCTGATTTCCCGATTTCTCATGTCTGTGTGTGTGTGTGTGTGTGTGTGTGTCATAGACTTATATCCCTTGTATCTGATGTTCAATTGCCTTCAGACATGCACAAATGGCAGGTGTCAGATATGGTAAATAATCGCAGCTGGTTCTTTAGGGATCAAGCTCTCCTCCCGTTATGGAATCTGATCACCCAACAACCTATCCTTGGTATTGTTGGAAATGATAAATGGAAATGGACTTGTTCAAGTACTGGCCTATTTTCTTTAAAGTCAGCATGGAATGTAGTTAGAGAAAGAGACTCTGATTTAGTTGGCAAATCTTATCTGGTTCCCTTTCCACTGTCCAAAGATGGCCGCATGCCTGCTGCGAGCACTACACTCTAAGCTTGTGACGAGATTTCTTAAAATCAACTGGAATCACTGATATGGATGCCAGAAAGTATCCAGCATCTGTACTTTGAATGCCCATTCTCAGCTTACCTTTGGTCCCTGTTCATATTAAAGCTTGGGTGACATGTGCAAATATAGGCACACTTCAAGAAGAAGCTCAAATGACACAGACAAAGTTCAAGAAGGTCAAATCCACTATTCTTGGAAAAGTAGCCCTAGTTGCACTTACCTGGCATGTATGGAATGAGAGAAATGAGAGGGTTCTTCAGCAAATAGAGCACATAAAATATTGGTGTTAGAAAGCTATATGAAGATATCAGCGAATTGCTCAAAATGTGCACATGGAAGTCAAGTAGGCATTCTGATAATGCAAATTGTGCTATCAAATTGGAATGTGTGAAATACATCTTTTGTGCAACATTGAAGTATGCCCACTAGCATCAGAAACTGATCAGTATCAGGTTCATATCTTGTTTAATCAATATTTGCGGTATCTATACAGAAATTCAGAAGCTGGACATTGCTTTAGTTTCAGGGACTCAGCTTCAGCAGACTTCAGTAGGCAAATTACTGTGCAGCAGAATTCAGTATCAGTAGTAGCCTGCAGAAGAATTCGGTATCAGCTTACAGCAGAATCCAATATCCGGAGCAGCAGACTCCAGTATCAGTATCAACAGTAGCTTTCCTCTAGCAGCAAATTACTGTGCTCTCTCATTATCACCTGTGTGTATCAGAATGTCTGAATGGGAATTAATAGTTAGCTGAAGAAGACTTAGTCCAGCCACCAGAGTGCCAATCTGAGAACTTGTACATCAGAATGAACCAGTTACTGTCTCTGCTATGATTTTATGATTGTTTGCTTTGATAGTGCTGATTTCCATTTTATTTAGGCTTTGGATCAATTTGAGTTCTTACGTGGGTCCCCTCTCTATAGTTATCCAAGAATAGGCACTAAGAGTTGCCTAGCCTACATTTGTAGTATGGTTTTAGTTATTAATAAAAGTACTTACTTTCGGAAGAATTATATATATATATATATATATATATATATATATATATATATATATATATATATATATATATATATATATATATATATATATATATGAAAATTTTCAAATGAGAAACTTTCTCATAATAAGCTTCGTGAGAAAATCATATAAGAGAGATTTTATGGATGATCCGAACTGTTCATCTTGATCTACATACTCTAATTAGACTACCAATAAAAAATCACGCGATTCCAACTTTTTTTACCGATGCATCAAGTGACATCTTATTCTACGGTGATATAACATATGTTTTGTAACCACTTGTTGTATGGGTAAAAAGGCTCGGACTCGCGTGATTTTTAATTGATAGTCTAAATAAGGTATATAGATCAAGATGAACGGTTAGGATCATCCACATAAAAGCTCCTATATAGTTTTCTCACGGTCTTCGTGTGAGAAGTTTCTCACACGAAGACTACTACACACACACACACACACACACACACAAACACACACACACCACACACACACACACACACACATAGAGAGAGAGAGACTTGCGTCCTTCCAAAGGATTTGAGGCCGAATCCTTCCCACTCAAATACCAAAATACAAGATCCACTCCGTTGAAATTGATCTATATTATTTCAGGTATCTATAAACCAAAAATCAAGTATTTTGAATACTTCTTTCTCATGCATCGAGTAGGGGAAAATGGACGGCTAAATAGCGAGTCAGTTAGTTTAGCGGTGTAGAACATTTGAAACCTAACAAAAATTGGTTTGTAGGGTTTTTAAATGGTTATATCATAGTTATATGGCCGGACGATCGAGAATTGTATGTGTTTTCTCAGGAAAAATTGAAAATAAGTATCGTAAAATTTTCTTGAATCAATGAAATATTACAATAATCTCAAGCAATTCTGTTTACAAGAGAGAGAAGATATTCAAGCTTAAATCTTTTCTTTATTTAATGCTGAGTTCTTGATGTAGCGGTAGAAAGTGAATCTTATTTTTTTGTTGACCATGTGAACGTCAATGTGTTTTGGGAATCTTCTCTTCGGACTATGGACGGAGTAGCATAGCTCCTATCTAATGAAATCTTAAAGAGACTTGAGATAAAAACTTGTACTCAGCAAGTTGTTAGAAGAGTTAGACTCTTTTTTTAGTATTCCTCAGCTGAAAATTCTGGTCAAAAATTCTCCTCCTCCTCAGTAGCAAACTAGGCTATTTATAGCGATTTTAGGGGTAAAATTATCCCCTAAAAATTCTCCATAATGGGGTTAACTCCCCTCATTACGTGGGCAGCAATTGACCCAGTAATGAAGATAGTTATAACCAAGATGCAGGACTTCTCTGTAGTTGAAATGCAGGCTTCGAGTCTTACGTTTTGGCGTTATAGTGTTGTTGGAGGCCGGCTTCATACCTTGCTAGATGCGGGCTTCGAGCCTTGCAAGACGCGGGCTTTGAGCCCTGCATTTTACCATCGCAGTGAAGCTGATATGCGAGCTTCGAACTTTGCGTCTTGACTAATGCAGTGAAGTGGAGACGCGGACTTCACTTCTTGCATCTTGGCACTGCAGTGATGCTAGGACGCGGGCTTCGAGTTTCGCGTCTTGGTCATTGCAGTAAAGCTGGGACGCGGGCTTCGACCCTCGCGTCTTGGTACTGTAGTGATGCTGAGGCGCGGGCTTCAAGCTCTGCGTCTTGACATTACACGAGTGGCTATGATTAGCCTCACGTCTGGATTATAGACTCTACTCTCTAATGACTTGTCCTCAGTGATTTTTAGACAGTCTACAGAACCCCTTTCAAAGTTTTCAAAACTTCGCGGTTGACTAGACGGGTTTCAAAATACTTTGGACTTTTCTTCTAGCAGCAATGCTCTCAAGACTGGACTAGCAATCTTCTGAGATATCTTGAGCTTGATCTTGTCTGAATTTTGATCTCCGTGAGTATACTGTTAAACTCTTTGAAGCCACCAGAAATGATCATTGTGAGTGCCTGAATACGCAGTCCCGGATCTCCTCGGTGCTCTGAGCTGGTTAATAGTTTTGAACCAAGAGGGAATAGTCATCTGCTTGTGCCAGTGTACTATTGAACTGATTGCAGAAGTAATGACTGAACGCAAGTCTTGTAGACGCAGAGGTCATGTTGCCTTGGAGACGCGGACCTCGTCTGAAGTAGAAACGCGACTCTTATTTATGGAGAGACACGAACATTGAAGTGAAAATGTAGTCTCACTTTGTTGAAGTAACACGGACTTCAAGATGGAGACGCAGACTTCTCATTGTTAAAGACACGCGGCTCTGCTGTTTTGCTAAGACGCAAACTAGAGAATTGTTGGCCCAAAAGGTTACACTCTCCATCTGTTTAGAGTTTTGATGATAACAAAACAAATAAGAGCTATTTGGTACTAATTAGTTTGTTCAAGATAAGTTTCAGGTTAGTACCATATTTGGAGGCCATTACTTAGCTTTTGCAAGAATTCTAGGCTCATGGAGCATTTAAGGTAAATGGCGCATCAAGGAAGGAACATAAAAGAGAAGGCTCTAGTAAGGCATTGCATGGCTCAAGATTTCAAGATTGCTCAAGAGACTTCATTAGATTTTTTCTAGTTTTATAGTTTTGTTAAAGAATAATGAATAGGTTGAAGCTCTATCACAACATTTTTGCGCACATATCATTTTCAAGAATATTCCTATAAATATGTAAAAAATTATTTTAATTTAAAGCCTCTTGTTTATAAACTCAATTTTGGGTATTATATATGTTTCAAATCAAAACTATTTTGTTAGATTTCAATTCCCCTTCAAAATTCTGTTCAGTTTTGATTTCTGGCCTGATCCGGTCGACCGACCGGTCGACCGACACTATGTCAGGTCAGATCGGTCGACCGACCCAGTCGACCGAGCTTCTGGCAATTTTGGTGCGTATCCGTATGCACGTTTCCCGGTCGACGGGCGTTCAACCGAAGCCCTTCGGTCGACCGGGCGGCTGGCCGACTGAAGTGCAGTTGCTCTCTGTTTCTGCCCAGTCGACCGGGCGGTCGACCGGAAGCCCGCAACGGTTATTTTATTTGAACCCCGGTCGACCGACCGGTCGATCGAGAGATTCGTTTCAACAGTAACGGCTACTTTTTAATCTTGTTTTATTTTTGTCTTTTTCTTTCCTAAAAGTGTTTAAATGATATTTTCTGAACCTAATACTTTCTAATTAGCATTAAGTGGGTTTACTCCTTAATCCCTAGCCCTCTCCTATAAATAGGGGTGATTAGGGAGAGGTTTGGTCACAACAAAAGTTTACAAAAATTTCAAAAGTTTAAGGCATTCAAAAGAGTTTCATTTCTTGGTTTTGTGCTGAAAATCTCTCTCATTTTCTGAAGTGTTTTTCAAAACTCTCTGATTTCATTTTCTTTTTCCACTTACATACAAGAGCTTCAATCCTACTCATTGTTCTACAAGGATTTTGTAAGGGAAGAGAATTTTTCAAAAGAGAGTTTGTGGTCTTTTGATCACCAAGAGAGAACTTGTACTTGAGATTGTGGAGTTGGGTACTTCGGTGTATTTGTAACATCTTTGTGAGTTATAGTGGTTAGAAATCCTTCTGGGAAAGGCGGGGACGTAGAGCTGGGTGCTCGAACCTCAGAAAAATTCTCGGTGTTTGCGTTTGGTTTACTTGCTCTTACTTCTTGCTTTACTTTCTTTGCTCCTATTACTTGCTCTCTACTTTCATTGCAATTTTCACTTGTTTCATATTCATATTGTCAATCAAAGTCTCATACAACAAGATTGCATTGTGCACCTCAAACTCATATCCAGAGGAATCACGAGGAAGGAGTTCAGAGCCCTTCACGGGGAATCCGGCTTCTAGTCTTGTTTTGGGCGATTGTTTGCATCATAAATTTTAATTGTGCATTGATTGGCATTATCACCTATTCACCCCCCTCTAGGGATTTTCAATTGGTATCAGAGCTTGGACTCTAGGTTTGGCTTAACATCCTTAGAGAGATCCTTAAAATTTGCTAATCATCATTTGCATTCTTACATTCATACACTAGTAAACATGGCCGATAACATCAAAACCCCTCCTAAATTTGATGGACTTAATTTCCCTATTTGGAAGGTTAGGATGACCATCTTTCTACAATCTTTAGGTAGCTTAGTTGCAAAATCCTTGACCAAGCCCTATGTTGTACCCGATAGTGAGGAAAGCACTTGGTCCGACTTTACCTTTAGAGAATATGAGGCTAACTCCAAAGCCCAAAATTCCCTCCTAACCGCCTTGAATGAGGATGACCTTACAAGGTAATTCATTGCCAATCCGCCTATGAGATTTGGCAACATTTGTTGGTCACACACGAGGGGACATCACAAGTAAAGAGAGCTAAGATAGATCTTTTGAGGTCCCAATATGAAAGCTTTAAAATGATTGTTGATGAATCTATTGATTGCATGATTACAAGGTTTACTAAAATTACCAATGCTCTTTCCTCCTTAGGTCCTTAGGTGATGATATTAGCAATGATCAAAAGGTGCGGAAAGTGATTCGGGCTCTTCCTACATCATGGGAGATAAAGGCCACCACCTTGAAAGAGTTGAATGACAAGGATGAAATGGATCTCATAAGTCTCATCGGAACCTAAAGACTCATGAGATGGAAAAGAAGGCAAGAGAAGAAGCGGCTCATCAAAAGAAGAAATCCATTGCCTTCAAGTCTTCCTCCACTCTTGATGACGGTGAAGAAGATGAAGAAGAAGATGAGGAATTATCCCTCCTTGTGCGAAACGTGAAGAGAATGTACCGGAAGAACAAGCTCAACTTTAGAAGGAAATTTGAAGGAAAAGAGGAGAGAAGAATCATTTGCTATAATTGCCGAAAGCCCGGACATATCATGGCCGATTGTCCGGAGTTCAAGAAAAAGGTGACTTCCTCCTTCAAGCCAAAGAAGCCGATGGAGAAGAAAGCTTACAAAGCCACATGGGATTCGGAAAGCGAATCCGAAGATGAGGTGGACACGGCGAACATGTGTTTCATGACAAACACACCAAAGGTAACCCCTCAACCTCTTGATGAAGAAGATGAATTAAGTAAAGAAGTTCTTGTTCATGCTTTTGTTGAACTTTCGGAGAGCTATGATAATAAAAAGATTAAATGTTCAAAATTGGAAAAGGAAGTTATTTTTCTTAAAATCAACTTGCTATTATTTCTAAAGAAAAGGATGAAATTTCTTCCAATCTTATTTCTACTCAAAAAGAATTTAGTGCTTATAAAGTTGCTTGCAAAGCAAAATTTTCAAGATTGATGAAAAAGAAATTTCTTCACTAAAAACTAGAATTGTTGATTTTGAAAAGGTTTTGAAGGATTGTGCTTTTAATACTAAGAAACTTGAGGAAATATTTTCTAAAAAGCACACTTCTCATGCTAAGCTTCTCATGTCAAAATTCCTCATGCTCACACTACACATAACACTCATGTAAAATCCTCTCATGCTCACAATTCACATGCTCACAAGTCACACACTCACTATGCTTTTAAATATGGTAGAGTGTATAGATGTACTTATTGTGATAAGAATGGACATTTGGCTAAGTTTTGTTATGACCAAATAAATAGAACAAATAATCTTGTATGGGTTCATGACACTAACTCTTTAGGACCCAAGAAAATGTGGGTACCAAAATCAAGTCCTAAATTATTTGATGTAGGTACACACCAAGGCTCCAAGACATAAGGAGCGGTGGTACCTTGATAGTGGTTATTCAAGACACATGACATGGGACATCAATAACTTTGCAACCCTATCAAGGTACGTGAAAGGTGGCACCGTCACCTTCGGGGATGACTCCAAGGGCACTATCATCGGTATAGGTAACATTCAAATTGGTGCATCTCCTATTATAGAAAATGTTGTTCTTGTTGATGGTTTGAAACATAACTTGCTTAGTATTAGTCAACTTTGTGACCGTGGACTTAAAGTTGTTTTTGATGATTCTTCTTGCAAAATTTTTGATTGCAAAACCAATGATTGTATTCTCACCGGATTTCGTGATAATAATGTTTATATCATTGACATGCTTAATTTGGGTTGTTCTACTAAATGCTTGAATGCTTTTGATGAAATTCTTGGCTTTGACATAGAAGATTAGGACATGCATCTTTTGACCATCTTTCTAGGATTAATTCTAAGGAATTGGTGAAGGG
This sequence comes from Agave tequilana, assembly GCA_038442645.1. Classification (NCBI taxonomy): domain Eukaryota; kingdom Viridiplantae; phylum Streptophyta; class Magnoliopsida; order Asparagales; family Asparagaceae; genus Agave; species Agave tequilana. Next base: position 103,744 of record JAVJIF010004365.1, read on the forward strand.
TATTCCTTGCTTGAAGTTTGAGAAAAATCGCATCTGTGGTGCGTGCCAACTTGGGAAACAAACCAAGTCTTCCTTCAAACCAATCAAGGATATCATGTCAACTAGGCCATTAGAATTAATTCATATGGATCTTTTTGGACCAACTAAAACTAAGAGCTTAAATGGTAGTAGATATGCATTTGTTTTAGTTGATGATTTTTCCGTTTCACTTGGGTTTTCTTTTTGAACACAAAGATCAAACTTTTTCTCATTTCAAAGTTTTTCGAAAAAGGGTTGAAAAAGAAAAAGGTTTTTTCGATTTTGAAAATAAGGAGTGATAGAGGTGGTGAGTTTGTTAACCAACTCTTCATGACTTATTGTGATGAAAAGGGAATCAAGCATGAAATGTCATGTCCTAGAATTCCACAACAAAATAGAGTTGTAGAAAGGAAAAATAGAACACTTCAAGAGATGACTAGGACCATGATAAGTGAATATGACCTCCCTCAATATTTATGGGCCGAGGCCGTAAACACCGTATGCTATATTTCAAATCGTATTTATTTGTGTAAAAATTCTTCCAAAACATCTTTTGAAATGTATCATTCTAGAAAACCTAATGTTGCATATTTCAAAGTTTTTGGATGCAAGTGTTTTGTTTTGAATACTAGAGATAACTTGAGTAAATTTGATGCTAAGGCTTATGAAGCAATCTTTGTTGGATATTCTACTACTAGCAAAGCTTATAGAGTATTCAATAGATCTTCACTTACCATTGAAGAATCCATGCATCTTAAATTGAAGAATCTAATGTGGTTGTTGAGAATGTTGTAGAGATTGACCCATTAGGTGAAGACATGGAGAGACTATCCTTGAAGGACTCACTCGCTCAAGAAGAAAAGCAAGAACCATTGGTGATGTTCAAGAGGATAAAGAGGAATGCTCTCAACCACTTCCTAAAAATTGGAGATACGCTACAAATCACCCCAAGGAACTCATCTTAGGTAATGTATCTAAAGGGGTAACAACTCGCTCCAAACTCCATGACTTATGTGGTAACTTTGCATTCATTTCTTATTTTGAACCCAAATGCATCCTCGAAGCCGAGACAGACTCATATTGGTTGCTAGCCATGCAAGAGGAACTCAATCAATTTGAGCGCAAACAAGTTTGGCACCTTATTCCTAGGCCCCACGATAGACCAATAATTGGTACTAATTGGATCTTTAGGAATAAGATGGATGAGTCCGGAAATGTCATTAGGAATAAAGCTAGGTTAGTGGCCCAAGGTTACACTCAAGTTGAGGGAATTGACTTTGAGGAGACCTTTGCACCCGTAGCACGGCTTGAAGCCATACGGATGACACTAGCTTTTGCATCTTTCAAAAATTTTAAACTTTTTCAAATGGATGTGAAAAGTGCATTTTTGAATGGTTTTATAAATGAAGAAGTTTATGTTGAACAACCTCCCGGTTTTGTTGATCATGTTCATCCTAATTTTGTTTTTAAACTTGATAAAGCTTTGTATGGATTGAAACAAGCTCCAAGAGCTTGGTATGAAAGGCTTTCTAGTTTTCTCATTTCAAATGATTTTGTTAAAGGCAAAGTAGACACAACATTATTCACTAAGCATGTTGATAATGACATTTTAATTGTGCAAATTTATGTGGATGATATAATTTTGGTTCTACTAATGAGTTTTTATGCAAGGAATTTGAAAAGGTTATGCAATGTGAGTTTGAAATTCTTCCATGGGTGAATTGAATTTCTTTTTGGACTCCAAATCAAGCAATTGCAAGATGGGAACTTCATATGTCAAGCCAAGTATGCAAAGGAACTCGTAAAGAAGTTTGGACTTGAAGGCTCAAAAGTTTGCAACACTCCCATGGCAACTACAACCAAGCTTGATAAGGATGACCAAGGTAAATGTGTTGATATTAAGTTATATAGAAGCATGATAGGTAGTTTGTTGTATTTAACGGCAAGTAGGCCGGACATCATGTTTAGTGTGTGTCTTTATGCTAGATTTCAATCGTGTCCTGAAGAGTCCCATCTTATTACGGTAAAACGCATCATTCGTTATATTAAGGGCACAATTAGAATGGGTCTTTGGTATCCGAAAACCGGAGATTTCTCAATGAAGAGTTATTCGGATGCCGACTATGCGGGTTGTAGAGTAGATAGAAAGAGTACTAGTGGGATATGTCAATTTCTTGGTAATTGTCTTGTTTCATGGTCCTCTAGGAAAAAAATTCCGTAGCTCTCTCAACCGCCGAGGCGGAGTATGTTGCCGCGGGGGCTTGTTGTGCACAAGTCCTTTGGATGAAACATACTCTCCTTGATTATGATTTGCATTATAACCATATAAAAATATTTTGTGATAATACTAGTACTATACATATGACTAAGAATGCAAATCAACATAATAAGACCAAGCACATTGAGATTAGATATCACTTTCTTAGAGATCATTTTGAGAAAGGTGATATAGATATTGATTATGTTTCCACGGATTTGCAACTTGCCGATATTTTCACTAAACCACTTGATTTTGCTAGATTTTCCTTTATTTGTGGTGAACTTAATGTTTGTGTTATTGAATAAAAATGTTTTCTTAACCCTTTTTGATGTATGACAAAAAGGGGGAGAATGAGTTTAATATATGAAAATATGAGTTCATATGAGTTCATATGTTTTGGTTCCATATGAGTTTATATATGTTTTGGTTTTTGATGTGTTTTTATGAATTCTTGTATTTGAGTTTAAGTGCTTTGCAAGTGTTTTATATCTCATGGTTTTTAGTCTTATGGTTTTTGCTTGCTATTCAAATTGTTTTTCTTTGTTTAATATAGCATAATTTGAGGGGGAGCTTTCTCCTCCCCTATATTTTGTTCATAGCCTATTTGTTTTGTCATCATCAAAAAGGGGGAGATTGTTGGCCCAAAAGGTTACACTCTCCATCTGTTTAGAGTTTTGATGATAACAAAACAAATAAGAGCTATTTGGTACTAATTAGTTTGTTCAAGATAAGTTTCAGGTTAGTACCATATTTGGAGGCCATTGCTTAGCTTTTGCAAGAATTCTAGGCTCATGGAGCATTTAAGGTAAATGGCGCATCAAGGAAGGAACATAAAAGAGAAGGCTCTAGCAAGGCATTGCATGGCTCAAGATTTCAAGATTGCTCAAGAGACTTCATTAGATTTGTTCCTAGGTTTATAGTTTTGTTAAAGAATAGTGAATAGGTTTGAAGCTCTATCACACACATTTTTGCGCACATATCATTTCCAAGAATATTCCCTATAAATATGCAAAAATTATTTTAATTTAAAGCCTCTTGTTTATAAACTCAATTTTGGGTATTATACATGTTTCAAATCAAAACTATTTTGTTAGATTTCAATTCCCCTTCAAAATTCTGTTTCAGTTTTGATTTTTGGCCTGATCCGGTCGACCGACACTATGTCAGGTCAGATCGGTCGACCGACCCAGTCGACCGAGCTTCTTGCAGTTTTGGTGCGTATCCGTGTGCACGTTTCCCGGTCGACCGGGCGGTCGACCGAAGCCCTTCGGTCGACCGGGCGGCTGGCCGACTGAAGTGCAGTTGCTCTCTGTTTCTGCCCAGTCGATCGGGCGGTCGACCGGAAGCCCGCAACGGTTATTTTATTTGAACCCCGGTCGACCGACCGGTCGACCGAGAGAGTCGTTTCAACAGTAACGGCTACTTTTTAATCTTGTTTTATTTTTGTCTTTATCTTTCCTAAAAGTGTTTAAATGATATTTTCTGAACCTAATACTTTCTAATTAGCATTAAGTGGGTTTACTCCTTAATCCCTAGCCCTCTCCTATAAATAGGGGTGATTAGGGAGAGGTTTGGTCACAACAAAAGTTTACAAAAATTCCAAAAGTTTAAGGCATTCAAAAGAGTTTCATTTCTTTGTTTTTGTGCTGAAAATCTCTCTCATTTTCTGAAGTGTTTTTCAAAACTCTCTGATTTCATTTTCTTTTTCCACTTACATACAAGAGCTTCAATCCTACTCATTGTTCTACAAGGATTTTGTAAGGGAAGAGAATTTTTCAAAAGAGAGTTTGTGGTCTTTTGATCACCAAGAGAGAACTTGTACTTGAGATTGTGGAGTTGGGTACTCCGGTGTATTTGTAACATCTTTGTGAAGTTATAGTGGTTAGAAATCCTTCTGGGGAAGGCGGGGATGTAGAGCTGGGTGCTCGAACCTCGGAAAAATTCTCGGTGTTTGCGTTTGGTTTACTTGCTCTTACTTTATTTTCTTTGCTCCTATTACTTGCTCTCTACTTTCATTGCAATTTTCACTTGTTTCATATTCATATTGTCAATCAAAGTCTCATACAACAAGATTGCATTGTGCACCTCAAACTCATATCCAGAGGAATCACGAGGAAGGAATTCAGAGCCCTTCACGGGGAATCGGCTTCTAGTCTTGTTTTGGGCGATTGTTGCATCATAAATTTTAATTGTGCATTGATTGGCATTATCACCTATTCACCCCCCACCCCTCTAGGTGATTTTCAAGAATACTGAAAAGACATAGGCTTCACTTTGCTGAAGTAATGTAGACTTTAAGGTGGAGATACGGTCCTTCTTTAGAGAGACGCGGTTCTGTTAAACGCGAGACTTGCGTTCTGAGTGACATTGCCACGTATCAGGCGGAGCTCGAAGAGACTCCGTTCTCTTAATATGCGAGGTTTGCGTTTGAGGCGCATTGCCACGCGTCAAGAGGAGCTCGAAGAGACGTCGTTCTCTTAATACGCGAGGTTCGCGTTTGAGGCGTATTGCCATGCATCATGTGAAGATTCGGCTCGAGATATGTGCCGCGTATCCTAGTGGATTACTGTGTCTATAAAAGACATCAGTCTTTCAAGAGTCATCATTAGACTCGTTTTCTTCTCCGCTGAGCCTCGCGTCGAGAACTTTAAGAACTTTTTAAGAAAAGCTCTGAGCTTCTTCTTCTTTCCTTCTTTTACACAGAATTCACAGTTGAAATGGCTCCTAAAACAAAACCTGTTGGTTCGTCCTCGAGCGCTGTTGTTCGGGAGGTCCAAATGGGTGGCTCTTCTATCCAGGAGGCCCCCATTTCAGTTAAAAAGACCATTTGAACTGGTTTTCACTATTAAGGGACTTTGAAGAGTTATCTTAACTCTTAAGTTTTTTCTGAAATGAACCGCCAACGCGAGGCTCATGCCCGTGGCTTTGACATTCAGACGCGGTTCTTGCATTGGCAGGCAAGACGCAGGTTTGAAGACCTCCGCGTCTTCGCTTCATCAGCTTGAGTCCGTATATGCTTGTTGAACGCGGGCTTCGTTGAGGCTTGCGTTTGATCCTGACACTAAGAGAATTTTTTCTAAGTAAGGGAGTTCAGACGCGGAGTTCATGTGAACCTCGCGTCTCTGAGGCTGGACGCGGGCTTCACTGAGTCTCGCGTTTAAGTCCAACACTTAAAGAAATTTCTAAGTTGTGAAATTTAAAACACAAGTTTCATGCGAGCCTCGCGTCTTTGAGTTTAAACGCGGATTTTGTTGATCTCCGCGTCTAGACTCAATCCTGCGTCTAAGTTTCAACACTTAGTCAAAAAAATTTAGATTTCTGACTGTGTGTTATCCTCTTTGCAGTATAATATTCCTCCAATTCTCTATCCAAGAAATGCCACTTTGGACACATTGGTGGCGCTGACCCAAACCTGATCTTCGTTCTCCAGGGAACTGTTCCTTTGACTACTGGGAAGTCAAAGGGGCGACGAAGTCGGATCAGTGATGCCAGTATGCTGACCCTTCGAGAAATCATTTCTGATGGCCGATTCGAGTCGGATTCCCGTGCTTTACTGAGGAAGCCTGACTTTTTCTTTGGCGACTCAATTGAAAAGGATGAGGTTGCCCTTTATGACAGGAACTATAAATGGCTCCGCCAAATCGACGATAGAAGGTTCTTCCTCCCGAACATGGAGAGGATGTATCCTCTGGCCTATCTGCAACATATGTCTGTGCGTCAGGCAATGGATTGAGATTTGGTCAAGCCATTCTCTGGAGTCTCCCTGGGCAAGATATGTGCCCATGAAGCCTACACCATCGGGCATGGGAGGGGAGTGTTAGGGTTGCAGCCTGGCTTGGTTAGGGCTGAGTACATGACTGAGAGACCTCCCCAACTTGCAGCCACCTTCATCAAATAATTCTTGGACGTGAGGGGTGACTTCCCTTCTGAATTTCGTGCCACCAGCTGGGTCCATTCTACCGATAAGAAATGGTGGTGCAGAATGATGGTGTTCACTCTGGCAGAATTTGAAGATCTTCTGCTATGGCTAGGCTGTACGGGGCCGTTAGGGCTGTTCAATACGGCATCCCACAGAGCACCCAACATTTTTACGTTATCCTGGAGCGTTATAATCCAGAGACTTGTACATTCTTTACTCCCGTCAGTGAAATAGGGCTCGCCCTTCATAAGAGTATGAAGTCTCAGGGCTGATGATTGGAGACGCCCCTTATGAGGAGTACGTCCCGTCAACCGAGGAGATGCATCTGCTGAAGAAGAGCGATTCTCTAGTGTACGAGACGTATTGGGAAGTGCTGTGCCACTTTCACATTTATGGGCAAGTGATCGGATGGAGAAGCGAGGATCAAGCAGATGTCATGGGCACCTTATATGTTCCCAGGGTGAATAAGGCTACCCCGTTGTCCCGGCTAGCTCCCAGTACTGATGAGAAATTTTTTGAAAGATCAGTGCCTCCACCAGTTTCTACACCACCGAGTCCAATGAAGACACCTTCAAACCAGACACGGTCTTTGAGAGCTTCCATCATCAAGCCAGAATTCTGATGTCTGACAAGGCTCTGTTAGCGGGTTTCCTTATGCTATGGCTAGAGCGATGTGTTGTGTCAACGCTACCGCATGAGGTGATTGTTGCCGACGTGGTGTATCCGGCAGTCCTGTTTGCCCTTGGGAAGTCCATCGCTCTCCTTCCAGCGATGGTGCCCAGGATCCAGAGTAGACTGCGTGCGTTGGCGAAGAGCTTCTGCCAAGTGGAAGCAATCGTGGACACAGAGGGTCACCCAGTCACAGATTCCAACGGTCGTCCCCTGGTTAAGACTTCCAGTCCCAGGGTTGAGTTCCCATATACGTACCTAATGACATGATACGTTATGCATTGTCCCTCGGTGATGACGATGGTGTCTGCCTCCCATAGTTTCACACCATACGTGCAGCGATTGGAGAATTCGGGTTGGCTACAATATTATATATTCTATATCCGGAAGACGATCCTGAACGGGAGCAACTACCAGTTGGACAGGTGCTTCCCTGAGATTCATGATGCATCTTACGGGGACCAATTTGCAGATCTTGTTGGCCTAGATTGCTTTACCCGGTTATCCTCCGGCGTCTTCTGGTGGCTAATAAACATCCAGCCAGGGTATCTGGTATTTCGGGAAGAGAACTCCTGCACATTGGAGCCTTATATGCCTTGTCGGTTTGCCCATCTGTTTGGTTACGACCAGCTGTACGTTAATAACCCCAATCCAAGCCTTCGCTTCAGTGGGAATCTCTTCAAAGGTGCCCGGGCCTAGTATTACAGCGTAGCGGGAGGAACTGGAGCTGTCTTTACCCTTCCTCACAAGACGTCCAACTCTTATGCCAGTTTTGACTTTTGTTCGTGGTACTTCATAGCAAATCAGGTGCCTAAATTTGGAATAAACACTTCGCGTATCAAGGGTATCAAATCCATGTACATGGCCAAGGTGGGGTCCAAGGGTTGCCGGATGCGGGGGATGGCCAGTACCAAGAGGCAGAGAAGGAGGCGGAGAGGGAGTCCAGGAGAGAGGCCAGCCGAACAGGGATAGCAGTTTTGGAGCCAGAATCTCGGGAAGAAGCAAACGAGGAGAAACTCACCAGAAGAATTTAGCACACTGTATCCAAACGTCCTCGTGCCTCCACTTTCCAGGGTGAGCCCAACCCGAAGAAAACTAAGAAAGGATCTGAGGCTGAAGCTTCAGCCTGGATGCCTGAAATAACCCTCCTGGTGCTGAGGAGCAGGAAGAGGAAGAAGAGGAGGAGGCAGCCCTAACACTTCGTCCCCAAGGCTTGCACAGTAGGGGTCCTGCGACCCTGGTGGAGGGAGAGCCTACAGGTAGATCCACCATGGCCGAAGAGGCGGAAGACATGAAGAAGTGGTGGAGAGGGTTGAAGTTGAGATTCTAGGAGTTTTAATTCAGCCTGAAACTTCTTCGGCGCAGGAGAGAGGGGCGGAGATGTAACAATCGGGGTCTCCCAATGTGTTGATGCCTACCTCCCGGTTGTGGAGCCCAGCCCTACTACCGGGATTCTTAGTGGTAAAGCCCCGATCACTAAGACTTCCTGGGTCCAAGTGTCATCTTCATCGTCCGAGCAGCACTTCTAGTGAAGAAGTTGACTTCGGCGATGAACCCGCTCTTCCTGATACCAGTAAATTCTCGCATATTTCAGAGGAAGAGATGCAGATGTACGTCCCTGCAATGGTTCTGTCGTCAGGAGAGGTTGCTACCGCTGAGGGTATTTCTTCTATCCTCTTTAACTGTTTTTCCATCAAGTTGGAAAGATGTTTTAACATTTCATTTGAATTTCTTCTACAGGGGTGGCTACCGGTAGTGAAGCCACAACGTCCTCCCATACTGAGGAGATGATCTAGGAGCTGGGCCAGCAGGAGGGCCTTAAAGTTCCTGCTACCGGGATGCCTCGTGAAGGGTAACCACCATAACCAGGGAACCCTCATTCCCAAGTGGCTTGTCTAAAGACTTGTCATCTTCAGATCCTCAACTTGGTAGGAGAACAAAGCATTATTATTGCTAACATTAATGTTATGGTTGCAAATAGTACCGGGCTAGCTCAAGTGGAGGATCCGTGGCGAGCATCAGCGCAGAGGACAGCACAGTTCAGACTTCAGCGGTGAACCCAGTGCTGTGAAGTTTGTTGATACCCCTGTTGCTATGGAGGCTGCCACAATAACAGATCCGAAGGTGTCGGCCACGACCTCAGTGTCGAAAAAGCCTGTTGTTGGTCTTATCCCTGCACAAGTTGAATTGGCTCCGGTCTCCGTGGACATTACCCGCACCATTATGGAAAGGGGATCCGGGAGTGCACAGCAGGGTTATCTCCAACCATGGTCATCATGAAAGAATTGGCGCATCAAATGGTATGACAATTCTTTGCCTCCATGAAGTTCTGCATCGAATTAGTCCTTTCTGGGGGAAGTTCCTTCGAGTTTGCCCGGATGCTTCTTGAAAATTAGATTGAGAACATCCATCACACTGGAAGCTCGGAGCAAGTTAGGGTGTATCTGACGCTGGTTGAATAGCTAGTGATATGCCTGAGGGAACTAAGGACCCTGGAGAAGGCTAGCCCGAGAGATGAGACTCGATCGATGCTGAATAAGCTCCTCACCGCTCAAGAGCATGAGAGGAAAGAGATGGAGGAGCAAATGGCTGAAGAGGCCTGTCATCTTCATAACTTCCAAGCCAGCTACCAAAGATTGGTCGACGACTCTAGGGAATTTGAGGTCGTCACCAAGAATGTGGAGCAAGTCATTACTACTGCTCGGGCGGTTATTGCCAAGGCGCAAGCCTTGATTCAAGTCAACGAGAAGAAGCTTACTGCTGCCAGAGAAAGGATGGAAGAGCTGGAAGCTGCCAAGAAGTTGGTTCAAGAAAATCTTACTGCCCATTCTTCCAAGTTGGAATCTCTTCAAGTGTAGCTAGCTACGAAGAGATTCTTATCAGAGGAAGAGTTACGGGTTCAAGCTTGGGCAAAAATTGAGAAGGCACGCCATCAGGAGATGTAGCGCCTCCGGGAATGGATTTATTCTTTGGCGGAGCAGGATTAGCCCGCTTCCCTTTTGTATCTTCCCATTTTTTATAACACTCCATTTGTCAAATAAGAGAGTGTTTGTATTACTTTTATCATTTTGATTTAAATAATAAAAGTTATCCAATTTTTCTCTCGTCTTCATTCTTTCTTTGCATTTAAGAATCAAATGAACTCTTTGTTGCGTGGGTAAACACAGCTTTCATAGACGAGACCCTTGACTCTTGTGAAAACGCAGTCCTAAATCGTTTGTTGAGACGTGGCTATAATAGAGAAGAAACTCAGGTAGAACTGAGTTGTAGGGGAGATGCAGCCCTGACTTGTAGAGGAGACGCGACTCTGATCCGTTGAGAGAAACGCGGTTCTGAGTTGTTGAGAGAAATGTAGCTTTGTACTTGTGAGAGAAACACATCTCTACACTTGTGAGAGAAATGCAGCTCTGCACGCAGCTCTGCACTTGTAAGAGACGCGGCTCTGAACTTATCAGAAATACGGCTCTGAACTTGTTAGAAATGCGAGCTTGCGTTCTTCCATTTGATAGAGGGGACGCAACTTAAGGCTTGCAGACTTCAGAACGTGGCCTTCGAAGTGTCACATGCAGCTTGACACGAAGATCTCGCTGGATCTTCCAATGCGAAGTCGGCATTGACAGCTGAGGATGCGTGTCATTGGGATTTCCCGAAGCAAAAATCCACGTGTCTCATCCAGACTGGATTTGATATTCGCGTAGAGAATTAAGGCTATTAATTTTGGCCTTTAAGAAACGGCTTTGATTTTTATACCATTAATTAAGGGCCTCTTAGCGAGCCTATAAATAAGCTATAGCCTCTTAACTGTCATTCATCTTGACTGTTTCCCTTCGCAAGCATGTGCTCTGAGGAACTTGGTCTTGATTGTTCCCCTTCAAGGGCCTCCTTCACGGGCATATGTTCTGAAGAACAAAAAGAACTCAAAGCTTCACTGCTTTCTTTCAATCTTCTTTGAAGATTATTATTGTTAAGTGATTTCAAGATTAAAAAGCATTGCTTTAAGTGCTTTCACGGTCGTGCCTTGAAAAATAAAGTCCAACTTCTAGAGAATTCTTCAAGTAGGAAATAGCCTTTGCCGTGATAAGGCTCGGTTTCTTGGAGTTCTTCCATCACCAACCATGAACAGACTTCGTCTCTTGATCCCTTCTTGAAATCTCTTTCTTTGAGATTCATGTGTCCATGCTCTGCCAACGCGCCATTCATGTTACTTAAGGAAACGCGGGCTTGTTGACTTCAAAGTCTAAGTCCCAAGTTCTTCAGATGCGAAGGTGGTGAACTCCGCGTTTTGAGACTTGAAGCGGGAGTTTTGTATATGAAGCTCGCGTTTGGGGTTCTTGACTTAGAAAAATTCAAGTCTGCTCTTTTGAGATCCCTGGACGCGAATGTGACCAACTTTGCATCTCAGATGTGCGTGTGGTGAACTCTACATCTTGAAGTCACTTCAGGCAGTTTTAAGACCTGCGTCTGTGTCTTTGATATATGTGTTTGGACACATATATTGCATAAATTTTATAACATTCCTACATATATTATGTAATGATATTACAAATAACTTGTCTTAATGTCTTAATTCATGCAGGGTATGATATGGAGAAGATAATCATGAAATTTATCCAATTAAATTCAAAAGTTCAAAAGAAAAGGGATCGATTCAAATCCAAAGGTTATAGAAGCTATCTTCTCTGAAAACTGAATATATCAGATAAAATAATATCATCTCATTTCAAAAAAAAATGAATTATTTGAAGACCCTATCTGTTTCACTGAAGATAAATGAATATCTTATCAATTCTAGAAGATAAATTGAAAATCCAAGAGGATAAATGGATTGAGAGAAGATCAACGGATGAGATGAAGCAATCTAGATTCGGATTCAGGCAAGATACTGTTTAGTATTTTAATCATAACTTTCACTACCGAAGCTCAAATCTGATGATTTAAGATGATACAGAAAGAAAACTTAAAGGTCTACAATTCTTCTGCTGATCACTCGTTCAAATTCTATTAGTTGTTAAGTGATATTCAGGAATTAACACGCCAACAGCCTGCAGATCAAAATTGAATTTCTGGATAAATCAAATCAAGTTTGGAGATAAGGGAAGAATTCAAATTCAGAAATATCCAACTCTTCCTATCTTCATACGTGTTCTATCCCTCTGGTTTTCTCCTATAAATACCCTCATACCTCGAAGGCAGAAAATGCACCACTTCAAAGAGAGCTTTAGTTTACGTTTTCTTTTCTTCTTCAATGTAATTTTTGTTTTTCTTTTATTTTCTTTTTAGCTTAGGTTAGAGAGAGTTACATGATTAAAAGAGAGGAAGAGTTATTGTAGAGTGACACTATTGTAATCTTTTCTTCAAGAAGCCTATATTAAAGGTGACAATCAATGGAGGTTTCCACTTTTCTTCATTGTGCTCAATCTCGCCGAAGCCTTTCTTTCCTTTATTCTTTTCTATTATTTTGCTTTACTCGATGCTAAGGTAAATTTCATTTATGGTTCAATAGTAAAGGTAAATATTCTTCTTTTATTTTTTTATTTCTAATCTTTGCATCACACTTTTTTTTATCTCTTTTTAGTTCCTTTTCTTTTATAGATAAAACAACAACGATACCATCATCTCTTCTTCTACCATCCTCTTCTTAACTTAACTTAACATTTTTATTTTCTTTTATAAACTGAGAAGATAAGTATTAACTAATTTTGGTAAATTAAAAGAAGAAACTTACATAACGCTTCTATCGCTGTCCCTTGATCGGGGGAAAACCGCGCACAAAAAGTGTATGTTTTGAAATGAAGATTTAAAGTGTGTGTGCTTTGGCTTCCTCGATACTTCCGTTATAACATAGAAGCTAAAACGAGTCGAATCCACAAGGACGGGAGGCGATAGAAGTTTTACCAGTTGATTCACGTGTTTGTTAAAAAGTTCTTCAAAGTTTTAAAGAATGAAAAGAAAAGAAAGTAAAGAATGAAAAGAGATGTGTACGGTGAAATACGAAGAAGTGGGAAACATAGAAAAGAATGGTTTTGTAGTTTTATTTTTATATCTAAAATAAAGTGGAAAAGAAAGAAAACTCACGGCGACTAACTACTAATGACTCCACCAACACGCTAACCTCTTAGTGATAGTTGCCTCACATGTATCATTGGCCATCACTAGTCCTTGGTTCAAGAGCAATTCAAAGTATGACCCATATGTAACTCATCACAACCCAACTAAACAAACAAGTACAAGCTACACTTAAACCATCAAAACTAAAAGTAAGCATGAAGTAAAGTAATGTTAGCTTGTTAGTGGTTAGGAAGTTAGAGTTAGATCCATCATCATTAGCCATCAAGGGCTCTTGCAAGAGCAAGGCCAAAACGAGGCTATTAGATTCATGTGGATTATCAAATAAGAAGTTAGACTAGTTGGTGGTTAGTAGTTAGTTGCCATGAGAGAAAAGTTTAGCTAAACATGTAAAAGAGATTAGAGAGAAGAAAACATAGAGAGGTAAAGAGAGCACCTTTCATAGATTGTCACCTTCTATTACAAGCACTCTTGCATTCCAAGCATGTACCACTCTCTCTCCCTATTACAAGATCTAAAATAAATGGAAAATACAAGGGAGGAAGAAGAAGAAAAACTACACTAAACTATACTAAACTACAAAATGGAAAATGAGAACTACCCTAAACCTGCATATCTCCAACTCTGGAACCCCAGGGGGGGTATTTATAGGCGCCAGGGGAACAGGAAACCAAGGGACAGGCCCTGGCCCAAAACGCGGCTGGGGCCGTGGCCATCCTGGGGCCGTGCGCGCGGCGCTTCGAGCCGCGCGCGGTCCCGTCTGTCCCCTGCCAGGTCCTGTGCCCGGTTTCGTCTTTGCAGCCCCTGGTTTTTACAGAATCAGCTCTCTAGGTCAATGGCTATCTTTAATAGGCTTTTAATCACCAATTAAATGGTGATTTAGGGTCTTCTTCTTCATTGCACACAATGGACCTAGAATCAAGGAAGCAAAGCTTTATTAGCAAAATTTAATATGAAATTAATGTGAAGATGTGATACAAATTATGCAAAATTAGAGACTAATCACACCCCCACACTTATCTTTTGCTCGTCCCGAGCAAAACAAAAAACTAAGAAAATTATTACACCACTTTCGCAGGTGACGCGATTGCACTGAGCATGTGTAACAAGCCGTTAAACCTCTAAGTTTCTCCTAGAGGAGGAGTTTTGTCTCCTGAGGGTTTTCAGCGGATTATACCCACAAAATCCATAAAGAAAGAAATCAAATGTTAGTATTTTGAAAACACATTTTGAAATAGAGAAAAGTGTTGAAATATTTTTGCGAAAATATAAGTGATCTAAGGTTATAGGTTAACTAGAAATTGTTTTTTCTTAAACTAAGTCAAAATGTAAAAAATATTGTTATAAATTAAATGTAAGAAAATAAGATTGAATTGACTCTTTGATCTTTCATAAAACTCTTAGAAAAATATGCACTTTGTGAACAGTGAAGGTTTTTGGGATATCGACTCTAACTTTCATGCCATTTATTTATATATATATATATTTTTCCTTTTCTTCCCTTCGTTTTCTTAGGCTTTTTTATTTACCCGGGTAGTGAGCCTTTAGCCGGTGACTCCCAAACCAGATGGTCTTAGGGCACAAGATAAGAAAACATCCCTCGGACTTAAGGACTCGAGTAAACAAGGCCACAAAACTAAAGGGGATTATTTTGTTTTTGTCCACCGTTTTAGGTATGAATAATCATGCTTCTTGAGGCATAATTACCCAACTTCAATCAGTGGTTTTTATCATCATTTTTTTTTCAATATGTTTTTATGACATTTCCAGTCTTTGTTTTAATCTCAAAAATTATATAAGTGTGAAGTGCATAAATCTAAGACAAAAAATTCAAGATCAAATTATCTTTTCAATCTTACTTTCTTATTCTAAAATTTAAACAAGATCTATTATTTTGACTTGGTTTAAAATTTCATAATTTTAGGTCTTCCTAATTCCTAAGATAATCTTAATTTTCTTAAAAACAAATCAAAAACTATTCTTGTTTCAAAAAGTTTTGTAAAAAGAAAAGAAAAGTTTTTATATAAAAGTTTTTTTAATTTATTTAAAAAGAAGTGTAAAAGAAAGAAAATATAAAACTAACTACGTTAGTAAACCCTCCCCCACACTTATCTCATGCATGGTCCTCAATGCATCGTGAATGTGTAAATACATGAAACAAATGGAGAGGGAAGGAGATTACCTCAAGGGGGTGGCTCCGGTGGTGGTCTGATTGGGCCAAGCGTTGCTACCCAATCAAAATAGCGTGGATCGTGCAGGAACCCACCAATGACCTTTTTAACATGACCCAATAAAAGAATGATTAATTGAATGGTCTTATTGAAAATTTTATCCCCATCTAATTTCAAATTTTCAAAAATAATTATTGAGTCATTTTCTTCAACATTCTTGTCCAACAATGAAGTGTGATTTTGAGAGAGAATTGATTTGGACTCAAATGGAACAGGAATAAAAACCGATACCAACTCGGAAAGTTGACTCAAATCAAGTCGAGAGTCAACAATGAGAGTCGAAATTGGTTCAAAAATAGGGTCCAGACCAAAGAATTGATGTTCACACACTGTCCCCATTAATGAAGTGTGATCATAAGAGATTGGTGATTCCATTTCACGGTGGACTGGTACAGGATTTAATATTGACTCCGGAATAGAGAAAAAATCTGGTAAAGATACAGGAGTCATTATTGAATCAAAAAGTGAAATGGAATTCCCAACAAGAGGTTGAGGATCACATTCAGGTTCGATTTCAATTTCAGGGAAGGGATAACTTGCAAGAATGTTCAAGTGACTTTCATAACTTGGAGTTTGGTCAAGTTCGAATGTGTGTTCTGAAATTGAATCTGGATTCCCAAAATGACATGATTCAAGGGTCCAATCAGTAGAGTTAGGGATATATGGATTGGTCAATGGTTGACAAGAAAGATTTTCCTCGCTCTCATTGATCAATTCGCTCAAAAGTGAATCGAACCTACTGATAAGCCGTGTAACAGAATTTGGATTCAGAATCATGTCTTCCATACTCTTTGTAATTGGTTCTTGAAAATATGAGTATGGAAGTTGATTTTGGAAATTGTGGTGAAATTGTGAGTCCATCGGATTTTACGGTTGCTGCTCGGACTCACGCAAGGGTTCCATACTCAAGTCCAGTATTGAAGTTTATTTATTTTGAATTGGTGAGACTGGAAAAGATGAGTGGGACTCTTGAAAATTTAGTTGAGATGATGAGTCCAACATGTTTTGCATTCTTTCACAAAAGACTTCCAAAAGCTTTTCTAGTTCAGATTCTTCTTCAATGGGATGCTCTAGAAAAGGAGTATGTGGAGTTTGATATGGGAAGGATTGTGAATTGAGCAAATTTTGCATTTGTTGTAGGGACTCTTCTATACTCCTTTCCAATGATGATTCTTCTTCAATTGGTGGTTCAGGAAAAGGAGTATATGAATCAAAATTGGGGAACGAATATTGTGAAAATTGTGGACAAGATGGTTAAAAATTGGACTCGGGATAGGAGAATCCCCATGAACTCTGTGAAGAGTTGAAATTATTTTGAAAATTATGGTCATATGGTTGGGGATATGGGTCATATTGATTCGGATAATCCCAACCCCGCATATATGGTTGGTTCATGTTGTACATTGCCGGGTCAGAGTTATCCGAGTCAAATGAGGTCGGGGGTGAAATATGGATTCATATTATAATTGAAAGAATTGTTGTTATTAAAATCCATATCACAATTTACAAAAAGAAAAACAAACAAACAAACAAACAACAAAGAAAAAGAAAAAGAAAACAAGCCTATGTTAGGGTTGACTTAGACCTAGACGACTCCTAACTGGTTAGACTGTCCACGGGGGGTATATTATCGGACGCTGACCACGAGTTAATCGGCCAGGTAGGGGCAAGATCAGTGGGAGGTATTCGTGCCGGAGCAACGGGCCTAATTATGCCAAACCACTGTTCTTCGAGGTTTCGCCTCTTAATCCCCAACCTTAGACACCGATTTGACAAGAGTCAACTTCTAACAACTTCCCCCTTAGGTCAATCTCCTAAATGAGTCCGAGATGTTCCTAGGGGCAACGTCTAGCAAATTTTATTAAGGCTTGGGTTGTGTGAGTGGGGAGGTGATTTTTGGGCTAAGGGAGGGTAATGACTTCCCCACCTTATGTTGTTTTGGGTTTTGCCCTTAAGTTAAATTTGTGCAAGTGTGCAATATAGATAAGATGAACACAAAAAAGCGAGTAAATCACTGAAGTGTTTGTCCTAACTATATGCAATGCAATATGTACACCTCCTATCAGTATCACAACAACATAAGAATAAAATACAGTATATTGGAATAAAAATTGACACGTGCCTAGATGCAAATGTCTAAACCATTTTAAAGCATCCAATTTCTGAATTTTAGTTCTTACAATTATTTACAGTGCACAGGTAATATAAAAAAAATTAGCAGCAGAATATACAAATTTACAAGAATTACCCCACCACACTTGAGCAAGTGTGGACTTTTGCAATGCTAAAATTTAACCTGCACACCAAAAAACAAAGAAGAAAAGTTAACAAACTTGTGAAATCAAACCGTTCCCATCCCCGGCAACGGCGCCAAATTTGATCGGGAGAAAATCGCGCACAAAAAGTGTATGTTTTGAAATGAAGATTTAAAGTGTGTGTGCTTTGGCTTCCTCGATACTTCCGTTATAGCATAGAGGCTAAAACGAGTCGAATCCATAAGGACGGGAGGCGATAGAAGCTTTACCGGTTGATTCACGTGTTTGTTAAAATGTTCTTCAAAGTTTTAAAGAATGAAAAGAAGAGAAAGTAAAGAATGAAAAGAGATGTGTACGGTGAAATACGAAGAAGTGGGAAACATAGAAAAGAATGATTTTTGTAGTTTTATTTTTATATCTAAAATAAAGTGGAAAAGAAAGAAAACTCACGGCTACTAACTACTAATGACTCCACCAACACGCTAACCTCTTAGTGATAGTTGCCTCACATATATCATTGGCCATCACTAGTCCTTGGTTCAAGAGCAATTCAAAGCATGACCCATATGTAACTCATCACAACCCAACTAAACAAACAAGTGCAAGCTACACTTAAACCATCAAAACTAAAAGTAAGCATGGAGTAAAGTAATGTTAGCTTGTTAGTGGTTAGGAAGTTAGAGTTAGATCCATCATCATGAGCCATCAAGGGCTCTTGCAAGAGCAAGGCCAAAACGAGGCTATTAGATTCATGTGGATTATCAAATAAGAAGTTAGACTAGTTGGTGGTTAGTAGTTAGTTGCCATGAGAGAAAAATTTAGCTAAACATGTAAAAGAGATTAGAGAGAAGAAAACATAGAGAGGTAAAGAGAGCACCTTTCATAGATTGTCACCTTCTATTACAAGCACTCTTGCATTCCAAGCATGTACCACTCTCTCTCCCTATTACAAGATCTAAAATAAATGAAAAATACAAGGGAGGAAGAAGAAGAAGAAAAACTACACTAAACTACACTAAACTACAAAATGGAAAATGAGAACTACCCTAAACCTACATATCTCCAACTCTGGAACCCCAGGGGGGTATTTATAGGCGCCAAGGGAACAGGGAACCAGGGGACAGGCCCTGGCCCAAAACGCGGCCCAGGCCGCGTTTCTGCGGCCATCCTAGGACCGTGCGCGCGGCGCTTCGAGCCGCGCGCGGTCCCGTCTGTCCCCTGTCAGGTCCTGTGCCCGGTTTCGTCTTTGCAGCCCCTGATTTTTACAGAATCAGCTCTCTAGGTCAATGGCTATCTTTAATAGGCTTTTAAGCACCAATTAAATGGTGATTTAGGGTCTTCTTCTTCATTGCACACCATGAACCTAGAATCAAGGAAGCAAAGCTTTATTAGCAAAATTTAATATGAAATCAATGTGAAGATGTTATACAAATTATGCAAAATTAGAGACTAATCATCCCTCCCTGTGGATCACGACCCGTTAGCCCTAGGCTACACGGTAGAATTGAGGACCTAGCACTGTTCTAAATTTCTGTATTTTTTTTGTGTAGGTTTGGCTCGATTAAAATTTTGGCGCCGTTGGCCGGGGAGGGACAGTAAGTTTTCTTTCTTCTTGATTTACTTTAACAGTTTTACTCTTTTTCTTCTATGTTTTGATGTACAGAGGCTAATTACAGAAAACTAGGAACTGCAGTGGACATATTGCTACTCTGTACATCTGCCCAAGAAGGCAGAGCATCAGAGCCCACAACTGTGGTAAACTACTAACTATAATCTCTTGCAGGTTACTTTACATAGATTAGCTCTCTGCAGTTATTAGTTTATCTATTTAACTCATTATGTATATATTTCTAATCAACAATAACTTGTTGCTTTGTAAATGCTAAAAAACGTTTAGACTCTTGCATCTTAGGGCATTTGTCTATTTTGTTTCTTTACATTACTGTTAAAGAGTGCTGGAGCAAAGGTATGTGTGCATTGCATATAGTTTAGGAAACATATTTTGAGTGATTCATATTGCTTGAATGTTACCTTTTGCTTTATACTTGTACATTGCACTAAAAAGACTACGGGCATATCCTTAAACAAGATAAGGTGGGGAAGTCATTACCCTTCCTTAACCCAAAAACCATCTCCTCACTCACTAATCCAGCCTAACATAAAATTGAGTAGACGTTGGCCCTAGGGACATCTCGGACTCAAATAGGGATTGACCTAAGGGGGAAGTTGTTAGAAGTTGACTCTTGTCAAATCGGTGTCTAAGGTTGGGGATTGAGGGGCGAAACCCCGAAGGCTGGTGGTTTGACATAATTAGGCCTGTTGCTTAGGCGCGGATACCTCCCACCAATCTTGCCCCTACCTGGCCGATTAACTTGTGGTCAGGTTCTGCAATATACCTCCTGTCAACAGTTAGGAGTCGTCTAGGTCTAAGCTCTACCTTAACATAGGCTAGATTTTTCTTTATTTTCTTGTTTGTTTATTTGTTTGTTTTGCTTGTTCTTGTGAAAATGGATTATAATTACAATTATTCTGATTATAACTTAAATCCATATTTCAACCCAGCCTCTTTCAATTCGGATATTACCAACCCGACATTACATAACTCTAACCAACCAAGTATACCAGATTGGTCTTATCCGAATCAATATATGCCCCAATCCCAGTACTATGAACAAGAATGGGACAATCATCACCACTCTTCACCGAGTCAGTGGGGATACAACTCCCCTGAGTCTTACTATCAACAACCTTACCAACAAATAGCTTCATATAATCCATACCAAGACCAACCTATAGAAGATAAGTCTTCTTTAGAAAAGACATTTGAAGCCTTCCTTAAGTCCACACGACAAGTACAAATCATAGCGGACTCAATTCTCCCAAATAATTCCCAAATCCAAGATCCTTACTCTAATTTCCAAGTCCAACCACAACAAAAAGAATCTCTTGACTTAGAAAAGAATATGGAATTCATGATTCAGTCCTAAAATGATTGTATTCAATCCCAAATGGATCGTCTCCAATCTCTCAATAGGTTAGAAGCAAAAGTGAGTCATTTGGTCAAAATAATTAATGATAGGAATGAGAAAACTCTACCTAACACATTTTCGATCACTCCTGATTCTCCTAGCCATATTGACGAAGAATCATGGTATCTTGGAGATTTTAACCAAGATTTGATTTCACCACATAATTTTAAATTTGAGTAATATCAACCCATAGATAAATTGGCAAGTTTTCATTTCAATGAGATTGAACTTGAAGATGAATGTGATACCGATTCCCAATATTGTGATTCAGTTCCACTTTTTGAATCAATGTTGACTCCAATTTTCTTACCCGATTTGCACCCAATTCCGAAGCCAACACTGATTCCTATCCCCGTAGAGCTTGAACATGAACCAACTATATTGAATAGTCATATTCCATTGTTGGAAAATAAATGTGAACTTGAATTCTATGATTTGGATCAAATCCATGAACCAACTCCGACTCTCGAACCTAAACTTGATTTGAGTTTTATTCCCGAGTCAGTATCGGTTTCTATTCCCTTCATTGTTGAGCCCAAATCATCCATTCCACAAAATCATATTCCATTTTTTGACCAAGGTTTAGATCAATATGACTCTGTGATGATATCCCAAGACTGGTCATATAACTGGGATAAATTTCATGCTAGGACCTTGCATGATCCTATTCATATTGGGGATTATAAAAATGTTAATAGGAAAGAGGTTATGAAAGGTGTGTTCCATGAAAATTTACAGTATCTAGATTGAACAGAAACTTTTGGCCCAATAAGACCACCACCGGAACCACCACCTTGAGGTGAAAAATTTCCTTCCCTTTCTACTTTTTCATGTATTATTGCATTTCATTCATACATTGAGGATAATACATGAGTTAGTGTGGGGGAGGGTTTACTAACATCTAACTTTACTAATTAAAAAAAAATTAAAACCTTTTGAAAAGAAAATAATACTTTGATTTATTTTTGTAAAAAATTAAGTTAATTTTAAAGAGTAAGAGGATCATAATTAGGATTTCTTATACTTGGTCAAAATAAAATTATTTGTTGATTTTGAGGCTAGGAAGAAAAATTGAAAAAGTAATTTAGTCTTAATTTTTACCTTGATGAAATATGCATACTTTATACACTTACATACTTAGAGTTCAAAAACAAAGATTCTTATGCCTTCAAAAAAAAAGAAGAAGAAAAAAGAAAATATATATTATATATAATAAGAATCCTCTGATTAAGCTGGATTTTTGTGCCTCATAAAGCATAATTATTCACGCCTAAAAGTGGTTCATATCACCAAATAAATCCTTAGTTTTGTGGCCCTGTTTGCTCGAGTCCTAAGTCCTTGGGGTATTTTCTCACCTGGTGCCCTAAAACCGTCCGGCTTGGGAGTCACCGATTAAGGCTCATTACATGTGTAAATTAGAAAGCCTAAGAAAGTTAAGGAGTATTACCACCAATATATATACAAATAAGGCATAAGAGTTAGAGTTGATGAATCCTGAGCCAAATTTTCACGGTCACAAAATGCATATGACTTAGGGTAAAATAATAGACTAGATGAGAAATATAATTTTAATCCTTACCTTGATTGAAAACAAGTTTTTGAATAAAGACTAAGTTTAGGAATGACTAAGTTTTGATAATCCTATGACTTATAGATTAACTTGAAATTTTACATTAATACTTCAAATATTTTTTCCTTTCAAAAATGTGTTATTAAAAAAATACTAACAATTCATTTCTTTTTCTTCATGGATTTTGTGGGTGCAATCCACTGAAAACCCTCACGAGACAAAACTCGTCCTCTAGGGGTAACCTAGAGGTTTAACGGCTTGTTGCACGTGCTAAGTGCACCCGTGATTCCTACGAAAGTGAGTTAGTTTAGTTTTTCTTCTCTCTTTGTTTTGCTCGAGGATGAGCAAAAGATAAGTGTGGAAGTGTGTTTGGACACATATATTGCATAAATATTATAACATTCTTACATATATTCTGTAATGAATATTACAAATAAGTTGTCTTAATGTCTTAATTCATGCAGGGCATGATATGGAGAAGATAATCATGAAATTTATCCAATTAAATTCAAAAGTTCAAAAGAAAAGGGATCGATTCAAATCCAAAGGTTATAGAAGCTATCTTATCTGAAAACTGAATATATCAGATAAGATAATATCATCTCATTTCAAAGAAAAAAATGGATTATTTGAAGACTCTATCTGTTTCGCTGAAGATAAATGAATATCTTATCAATTCTAGAAGATAAATTGAAAATCCAAGAGGATAAATGGATTGAGAGAAGATCAACGGATGAAATGAAGCAATCTAGATTCGGATTCAGGCTAGATACTATTTAGTATTTTAATCATAACTTTTACTATCAAAGGTCAAATCTGATAATTCAAGATGCTACAAAAAGAAAACTTAAAGGGCTACAATTCTTCTGTTGATCACTCGTTCAAATTCTATTAGTTGATAAGTGATATTCAGAAATTAACATGCCAACAGCCTGCAGATCAGAATTGAATTTCTGGATAAATCAAATCAAGTTTGGAGATAAGGGAAGAATTCAAATTCAGAAATATCCAACTCTTCCTATCTTCATACGCGTTCTATCCCTCTGGTTTTCTCCTATAAATACCCTCATACCTCGAGGGCAGAAAATCCACCACTTCAGAGAGTGTTTTCTTTTCTTCTTCAACGTAATTTTTATTTTTCTTTTATTTTTCTTTTTAGCTTAGGTTAGAGAGAGTTACATGATTAAAAGAGAGGAAGAGTTATTGTAGAGTGACACTATTGTAATATTTTCTTCAAGAAGCTTATATTGAAGGTGACAATCAATAGAGGTTTCCCACTTTTCTTCATTGTGCTCAATCTCGCCAAAGCCTTTCTTTCCTTTATTCTTTTCTACTATTTTGCTTTACTCAATGTTAAGGTAAATTTCATTTATGGTTCAACAGTAGACGTAAATATTCTTCTTTTATTTTTTATTTCTAATCTTTGCATCACACTTTTTTTATCTCTTTTTGGTTCCTTTTCTTTTATAGATAAAACAACAACGATACCATCATCTCTTCTTCTACCATCTTCTTCTTAACTTAACTTAACATTTTTATTTTCTTTTTATAAACTGAGAAGATAAGTATTAACTAATTTTGGTAAATTAAAAGAAGAAACTTACATAACGCTTCAATCGCTGTCCCTCCTTGTGGATCACGACCCGTTAGCCCTAGGCTACACGGTAGAATTGAGGACCTAGCACTGTTCTAAATTTCTATATTTTTTTTGTGCAGGTTTGGCTCGATCAATATGCCTCGCATCTCACGTATCAGATGCGAGTCTAATATCAGACTGCGTTTGTATTCATATTTTCTATCCCTGCGTCTATGAGATCCCCGTCTGGGATTCATGACTTCAGCCCCGCATTTGTGCTTCTAGCTTTCTGTTTTCTGTCTTTGTAGAACTTTAACCCTTGTTTTTTTTATTTGCAGTTCCTGGCCATATCGATGGTAATGGTTCCAGCGTCTTTGCCAGGTTTATGGGAGAATATTTAGATCGACCAGCTTGTTCGATTGGCGAGCACTCGGGAAGTCAGAGCTTCTGTCTAAGGGCGAGGAAGATCCGCACGGTTGTCGATATACATTAAGGCCTTATTGGACATGATGCACCAGTAATGTCTCGGATCTTTCCTGGTCACAGTGAGTATGACTTATTTGAAGGTCACCGAAAAGAGGACATCACTAGTAAGGTCTCGAATCCTTTCTTCACCAATCTTACTCAAAAAAGTGACAGCGACGAAAAACCCTTGCTCATTGGATGATTTTCTGGTGGTGGAGCTTCTCATTAAGCAAAGGATTACGGCCTTGTGAAGATCTTCACACCAGTTGGTCGAGTGGAATCAGAATGCTCTCTTGCATTTCGACCTCGAGAAATACCATTGTTCTCAAGAGGAGAGAAAGTTGATCTGTTATTCCCGGTCACAGTCAAGAGGACGAGCTTCATGTATCTTCAATATTTTGAGGAGTGAGCGCAACCTTTCGCTAAACAAGAGGGACTTCTTTGTACTCCTTTGTTGTAACACTCAATCTTATTGTATAAGAGAGCATTTTGTATCACTTTCATATTTTTGAATATTAATAAAAGTGACACTTTTTTCTATCTTTTTACATGTCTTGACTTTTTTTCTGTATTGAAAATTAGACAAGTAGAAGTGATTACCTTTGATTTGCTAGAAATGTAAGATTTTGACTTAGCAAGTCAAAGTTAGAAAAATTTCATTTAAGGAATTTAAGATTACTGTTAGAGGTGTGATATTAACTTGACAGGAGTGAAAAGTGGATTTGTGGACTTGTCAATCTATGGATGAGAATGACAAGTGAAGTTTTCGCCCCGTGGAGGATTATGACTGAGTCTTCATCAGAGGTTTAGTATTAACATAATTAAGACTCAGTTAGGAATTTGATGGAAATACCGTTAAAGGTATGATATTAACCTAACAGTGATTTTAAGTGGACCTGCCATTTTATTAACGAGAATAAAAAGTAAGACTAGATCCATTGGGGATCTAGGAAAGTTTTTACCGTTAGAGGTGTGATATTAACTTAATGAGTTGGATTGAATCTTGTCAGAGCTGTGATGCTAACTTGACAAGAATGTGAGATAGGGGTGTGATATTAACTTAGCTCCACAAAAATTTCAGTTTCGTTCGGGAAAATTGAAAATACTACTGTCATAGGTGTAGTGTTAAACTTGACTGTGGAGGTAATGCTAGAGGTGTACTTTTTAACTTAGCATTAGTCATCTCAGCTAAGATATGGAAGGCTGAGAAAAAGTCATTATCATAGGTGTATTGTTGAACTTAACAATGAACTGGATGCTAGAGGTGTGATGTTAAACTTAGCATCTTTCATCTCAGCTTCGATATGAAAGCCTGAGGAAAAGTCATTGTCATAGGTGTATTGTTGAATTTAACAATGAACTGGATGCTAGAGGTTGTTGGCCCAAAGGCCCATCACTCTAGTTTTGATGATGATTAACTCATGTAGTTATAGTACTAATGATCTTGTGTTTAATTAGTCTCAGATATGTGATCAAGATCTTAGTAGGTGCTTAGCTTCAACAAAGGATTTAAAGTCAAGTTTTGAAGCTGGCACGTGTTGATTCAAGAGCTTGTGCATCAATACCACATCAAGTACTCAAGAGGAGTCTAGCTTATTAATCATGTTTTGGACCAAGTCAAGATGGAGAAGAAGATTTTCAAGTAAAGACCTTCAAGAGAAGTCTTCAGTCTAGGTTTGTTTTTTAGTAAGATTTTGTTGTGTTAGATAAAATGTAAAGGATAGATTTATATACACTCACACACAAGATTTATATGAGTTTTCATTACAAAGTTTTCGTTTTGGAAAAATACCGGTTTGGTTTTTGGAATTCAAAATATACATGTGTTTTACTAAAACCGTTTTAGTGCTTATTGTCAAAAACATAGATATTTCATCATATATGTGTAGTGGATCATATCCATAAATACTAAGCTTCAAAAGTGTTTAAATATCTTGTTTTTATATTTGGAGAAGTTTTGGAAAAATCAATTTGGAGAAATACAGATTTTGTTTTAAGCCAAAATTTCTAAGTCACAAAAATAGTTCAAACTGTTTGTAACATGTTTTGATTTTTACTCAAACATGTTTGTATATCAAAGTATATTACTGAACTTATTTTTGTAAATTTTTAGAGAATTTATGGGATTTTATTGGTAAATAAAAGACAAGTTTTTAAATCCCCAAAATATTGTTTCTGGCCTTCTGCCGGTCGACTGCACGGTCGACCGAGACAGAGGTCGGTCGACTGGGCGGTCGACCAACGTGCACAAAACGTGCACAGGTTGGGGCGGTCGACCGCGCGGTCGACCCCAGAGATCTTCTGCTCTCTGGAAATGGCCCGGTCGACCGGGCGGTCGATCGCTAGGCCATTGCCCTGAAGGCGGTCGACCGGCCGGTCGACCAACCTTCCCAACGGTTGGAAATCTGACCGTTGGCAGTCGACCGGGCGATCGACCGACAGCAGTGTAAACTGCTGAGTTGGCCTCCAACGGGCAGATTTTGGTTGCCTATAAATTGGGGCTTCCTTGGGCTGTTTTACGCAAGATTTCAAGAGAGTTTTTGGGTTAGTTTTTCCTACATATATCAGTGGCTTTATCCACATGTTTTAGGGCCAATATTTCTAAATCAAAAGAAGAGTTTATCAAGAGTTTTCAAAGTGATTTCTTTGAGTTTTTCACCATATATTCAATCCTTGTTTTTCTCACACATGCTTGAACTTTCCATTGCTAAATCCATCCTATAGGGGAGTTGTTGTGAGAGTTATTTTGGGTGATCAAAGTGTTTAGATCACCAAGTGTTCTACTTTGTATTTGAGGAGGCGGACTTGCAGGTTCGCGTTGTTTCGAGTTCTAGTGAGAGCTTAGTGTAGAGGTGCGGCCTCGGCAAGCTTGCATGCTTGCGTGTGTTGTTCTTGCGGAAACAAGTGAGGGGACTAGTGAGTCCAAGAGTTCTAGCGTGAACTCCTTGTAGGTGTTGCGGCACCGAGTGATCCGGTGAGATTGTTTTTAGTAGAAATCCTTTATAGTGTTGAAGGCAGGAACGTAGAGCAAGGGTGGTCGAACCTCGAAGAAAATCTCCCGTGTTTGTGATTGCTCTCTCTATCTCCCACTTGTGTTTATATCTTGCATACTAACATTGCTTATTTCTTTATATGCTTGATATATCTTGTGCTTAATTGTTATATACTTGGTGATTGTTTGCCCACACTTGTATTCAACCAAGAGAGCCATAGCGGCACCTCGACTCTTATCTAAAGGAATCTTGAGGAGTTAGTCTAGAGCCCTTCACCGGGAATTCGGCTACACTCTTTGGTTATACCTTGGGTGTTTATCTTAAGAAGTTTTAGTTTGCATAAATAATTTTAATTCTGCATTAATTCACCATTAGATTACCTAGTCACCTATTCACCCCCTAGGTGATTTCAAATTGTATCAGAGTTTGGTACTCTTGATTTGGGTCTTACCACCTTGAGTTAAAGATCCTCTTTTATAGATAATCACAATATTTGTACACATATACATGGATTTCATGTCACCTCCCACTTTTGACATTCTTAACATCCAAACTTGGAAAGTTAAGATGTCCTTGTACCTCAAAGGTCTAAGTATTCATGTTTATCTTTTTACCATTAAGGATTCATATTTTAGTAATAGCAAGTATCTTGAGGCTAACTCAAAAGCCATCCATGCTTTAAAGAGTACCCTAAATGATGAATATTTATCTAGAGTTTCTAACTTTTATTCAGCTTTTGTAATATGGAACACTATTGTCTCCCTTGGCGAATAAGAACAATACTATGCGGGGAGCGATTCGGATGTTGGAAGTGAGGCTTCCAACGTATGCTACATGGTCCAAGGGGATAACCCCTTGAGATAAACTCCGAATCCGAGTTAGAAGAGGATGTTGATATGTCTTATAATGAACTTGCTTCATTTTGTCAACAACTTCTAGAAAAATATGACATGCTTAAAAAGGATAATAAGAAAATGAAAAATAAATTTGATTCCTTGTTAAAAGAAAAAAATTCTTTTCAAATAAATTGGAATGCATTTCAAAAGAAAAGATTTTTTGAAAAATGAGAATATTTCCTTGTCCTCTAAGCTAAATGATCTTTGTGAAGGAAATACTACTTTGAAAATAAAATTAATTTGATGGAAAAAGAAAAAGAAATTGCTTTGAACGAAAATAACTCTTTGAAAAGAAAATTTGTTAAAAAGAAAAAGAAAATGTTCCTAAAAAGAAAAAGATTGTTGACCATGCTTTTCATACTACAACCATTGATAAAAATGAGAATAAATTTTTAAAAAATACAATAAATTGTTTGAGCGCAATGATAGGTAGTGAAAAATGCATAATTGTCATCATATATACCATTGCATTTGCACATTTATTCATATTATAATGCACAATTATTAATATTTCTTTATTTAATATGTGCAGGCCTCAAATTATCAATTTAATAAAGAATAAAGCTAAAAGAGCCCAAAAGCCCAGATCCAAGCCCATGTTTGAAGCCCAGGTGAAGAAGCGCAAATACAAAGATTCAAAATGCAAATACAAGGGCTAACAGTTGCAAATATCAGAAATTAGGGTTGATAGACTTCTATCAAACCCTAAACACCTGCGGGATAAGGATAAAAAAGCCAAGATAAAGAGGAATTTCGTGGAGAGAGGATTTGAAGAAATCTGGATTAAGAGTAACTTGATTACCAAGTTATCTCGAAAATCCAGATTAAATGGCCAGGATCACAATTCTAGAAGGAGGCGCCCACTTGGACGGATCAGAAGAGGCCACGCGCCAAAGCGCGTGGCCAGAAGACACCAAAGTGCCGCGCCCAAGCCGCGGGTCCGCGGCACTTTGGGCTTATCCAGAGCCCAGTTTTCGTGGGCAGATTCATCAGGGACTCCTCGGTCTTCTGCACTATAAATATCTGTGCACTCGCAACAGGAAGGGGGATCCAGAGACGAACTAGGGTTTTTCTTTAGCTATTTTTTTAAATTTCTGCCAAAGTTGTAATTTTTATTTCAAGCGAGTTGTGGAAGAAGGAGCTTGTATTTGGGATCAGTTCATCGAATAAAGGTTACCTTTTTTCTAGTCAATTCTCTGTTATTTAATTTTGCATTTTCTTCGTGATTTCTTGAGTTTGGTTTGATCTGCGATCTCTTGATTCTTTTTATTTTCTTTCGTTCTTTGTTCATCTTCTTATATAAAAAAAAAAAGGGGAAAATAATTAAAAGATGATTAACTAATATTCCTCTAGTGGTTTGCTGTGTTTCTTAAAGCAACCCTAGAGCAGTTAGGCATTGGTTTGATGGATGACAACTCTTGAAACCCTAGGTTTAAAGTAGATGCTTGAAGATTAAACAATAATTAGTATTCTAATCTAATATCACAACATTAATTAATTCTTCACATTTCATATCTAAGAACTTTGACAATGCAACCTCAAGGTAAGACTTCTTTTGTGTTGTGCTTAGATGTTAGGATGAAAAAGTGTTGGACTTTTTAGAGTGATGTTGGTAAGATTCTAAATATCTTCTCTTGCTTGCATATAAAAACCTAGGATAAAACTCCTATATTCCAATATGATGATCAATAGCCTTGACTTGCAATAGGGTTGTGGTAGAAGATCAGCAAAACCACGTTTTTAATCTCTTATATTCATCACAAATCTAATCTCTCTTTTCTTACTTGAAGCATACAAGGGAATCGGCCGAAAAGCTTGCATCGCATCCTTCCCTGAGGATCACGACCCGCTCAAGCCCTTGCTACAGCGGATTCGCATTGAGACTAAGCAAATCTGAACTTTATTTCAATCTCAATCAAATTTTGGCGCCGTTGCCGGGGAAGGAACGGCACGATTTCTCTTTCTAATCATTCTTTCTCTTCTGTTGCAGGTACAGAGAACAGGAAGCAGAATCAGAGTAGCAGAAGACACATATTGCTATCCAGTGCCTCTGCCCTAGAAGGCAGAGCACTTGGACCTACACTTTTGCCGCGTTTCCACGGCAAAAGCCGCGGGTCCGCGGCAAGTGTAGCTGACTACTGACAGAATTTTCTGCAGGTTGCTCTGCAGTGCAAAAAAATTATAATTCTGCTGTGATATTATTGCTCTGTGATCACACTGCAACTGTTAATAATTAACATTAACCTATTTGTTGGAAAAAAAAAAAATAAAAAAATATTTTTAGACTCTTGCATTTTAGGGCACGTGTCTATTTTTAATTCTTTAATTCTGTTGAAGAGTGCTGGCGACAAGGTACGTCTGCATAGCATATAGATTAGGAAGCACTCTTGTTTGTTTACTGCTTTCTTGAGTGTTACTTTTCTACAGCTTTACACGTACACTAAATCATCTTAAGGGCATAACCCATAACAAAGATAAGGTGGGGATTTCATCACCCTTCCTTGGCCCACAAATCATACCAGTCACACTCACAACCCTAACCCTAATTAAAACTTGACTAGACGTTGGCCCTAAGGTAACTCGGACTCAATAGGAGATTGACCGAAGAAGGAAAGTTGTTCGAAATTAACCCTTGCCAAATCGGTGTCTAGCGAAGGGATTGAGGGCCGAAAGCCCGAAGAACGGTGGTTATTTAATTAAGGAACGTCTCTGACGGAAAACCTCCCACCGGTCTTGCCCTGAACTGGCCGATTAGCTCGTGGTTAACGTCGACAATAGACCTCCTAAGGACAGTCTAAAGTTAGGAGTCGTCTAGGTCAAGGATAACCCTAGAATAGGATTTTTGTTTGTTTTTCTTTTTTCTTTTTGATTGATTGGGTGAACTTGTTTGCTGATTGTGCATGACCGCTTGGTCGAGAGACCCACTCACATCCGGCTAACTAGAACTAGTTCACCACCTGAGCTCAAGCCCGACTCACACATGGCACAACAACAGTCACTCCAAGATAGGTTCTATCCCATTAGAACCTCTCTTCATTCTTGCATCCAGCTCACTATCGAAAGTGTTGACCCATATGAACTCAAGCCACAATACATCAACACTCTTCCCAAATTTCACGGACTTGAATCTGAGGATGCATACTTCTTCATAAGGGAATTTGAAGAAGTATGTCAAATGATGAATATGCCTAAGTTAGGAGACGATGCTATCAAACTTAGGTTTATCCCCTTTGCTTTGAAGGATTTAGCAAAGAAATGGCTCTACAGTCTAGAGGCCGGTTCTATATCTTCTTGGGATAATTTCATTAAGGCCTTCTTAAAGAAATTTTATCCCGTTCACAAGACTGCACTGATTAGGAAGAATATCCTCCAGTTTAAGCAAACAGCCAATGAACCTTTTTGGAAATACTTCGAGCGTTTTAAGGATCTCCTTGCCCAATGTCCTCACCATGGGATAGAGAAATGGCGACTTTGCCAAGTTCTCTATGATGGATTAGATTATTCTACTAAAACACTGTTAGAATCCATGTGTCAAGGAGGATTTCTGCAAAAGAATGAAGATGAAGGATGGACATTGTTTGAGGAATTAGCTGAAAAATCCATCCAATGGGACCCTACTCCTGAAAAATCTAGGACTAATGACCCTACTTCTTCTAAAGGAGGTATCCATTCCATTGAGGCCAACGTAGCAACCGATGCTAAGTTAGCTGTTGTTATGCGTAGACTAGAGGCTCTTGAAACTAAAGAGCCAGTCTCTGTGAACCAAGTCAGCCCAACATCTTCGGCGGGCTGTACTTATTGTCAAGATATGAACCATGTGTTCGAGGAATGTCCTGTTTTCATCGCGCATCAAAGCTTGCCCGAACATACGAGTGCGGCCTTCACAAGGCCCGCCAACAATCCTTATGCGCCCACCTACAATCCCGGTTGGAGAAACCATCCCAATTTCTCATGGGGCCCAAGTAACAATGAGCAGATTAGGCCCAAATTCTCCAACAATTTCCAAAATCCGCCCTATCAGCAAGGTTTTCTCAGTCAAAATCAGCCACCTTCTTTCCAATATACACAAATGGAAACAAGGATGTCCAACATGGAAAGGAAGATGGACACCCTAGTTAAAAGCCAAGACACGCTGGCTCAAGCCCTAAGTAGGATAGAGCTCCAATTGAACCAGCAAGAGAGACAGAGGGGTACCCTACCGAGTCAACCATTGCCTAACCCTAGGAATCCTAGGCCAGCCAATGAGGCTCAAGACCCAAATCAGTGTCATATGGTCCATACACTCAGATCGGGGAAACAAGTTGATAATCAAGTATCCATGCCATCGGATCCATCCACTTCCATTCCATCTAGCTCCACTCCTTCTCCATCCAGCCCCAAGGAAACTGAAGCTGAAAAGTCAGCAGATCAGTTGCACCAGCCTATAGCTCCATTTCCAAATAGGCTTAGAAGCAACAACAATGCACACATGGAGAAATTATTAGAGGTGTTCAATCAAGTTAGGCTCAACATTCCACTTCTTGATGCAATCCAACAGGTCCCTAGTTATGCCAAATTCATTAAGGACATGTGCACCAAGAAAAGAAAGACTAATGTGCCTAAGAAGGTTTTTCTAGCCACTAACATTAGTGAGCTACTGTCCAACCAGATCCCTATCAAGTATAAGGACCCAGGTTGCCCCACCATTTCTTGCACCATAGGTCAAGCCGAAATCAATCGAGCACTCCTCGATTTAGGAGCCAGCATCAATTTGCTCCCTTTCTCCGTGTATCAACAACTTGGATTAGGTGAACTCAACCCGACCCAAGTTACTATTCAGTTGGCTGACCGCTCTATCAAAGTTCCCAAGGGAGAGATCAATGACGTTCTCATACGGGTTGGAGAATTCATTTACCCGGTCGATTTCATTGTCTTAGAGACACAACCTGTGTCTAATCCTAGGTCCCAAACTCCCGTTATCTTAGGAAGACCATTCCTAGCAACCGCTAATGCAATTATAAATTGTAGAAACGGTTCCATGAGACTGACTTTTGGGGATATGACCAAGGAAGTCAATGTTTTCAACCTAGGTAAGCATCCCTACGATGTGACCGACCAACCCTTTGAGGTTAACTCCATTGAGAACATGACGAGTGAGCATAATGATGAGATTATATTTGAGTCAGAGGAAGAGGAAGAGTTAGAAACAAGTGATATCAGTCTTGATGAGATCGAATGGGAATCAAATCTGAGTTCGATAGAAATGGGAGATTCTAGCATCACACCTCCACCCATCGAGCCAACTCCTTCTTTGGAGTTAAAAGCCTTGCCCAAACATCTTAAGTATGCCTACCTAGGTGAACAAGAGACGTTACCGGTCATAGTTGCATCTAATTTGACCAATAGGCAAGAGGAGAACCTGCTGGCAACCCTTAGGAGACATAGGGAAGCCATTGGTGGGACTATGGCAGATATTAAGGGACTGAGCCCTACGATAGTCCAGCATCGTATTCATCTTGAGGAAGGGACTAGACCGAAAAGGGATCCACAGCGTAGACTAAACCCACTTATTCAGGAGGCTGTACAAGCCGAGATAGTAAAACTGTTAGATAATGGGATAATTTATTCCATTTCCGATAGCGAATGGGTTAGCCCAATGCACGTGGTCCCTAAGAAGTCTAGCTTTACGGTGGTAGAGAACGACAAACATGAGTTAGTGCAAACACGATTGCCTACCAAGGTGAGAGTATGCATAGACTACCGTAAGTTGAATGCAGCCACTAGGAAAGATCATTTTCCCCTCCCTTTCATCGATCAAATGTTGGAAAGATTAGCAGGTCATGAGTATTACTGCTTTTTGGATGGGTATTCAGGGTATAACCAAATCCCTATAGCCCCGGAGGATCAAGAGAAAACAACGTTCACGTGTCCATTTGGGACATTTGCTTACCGTCGAATGCCTTTCGGCCTATGCAATGCCCCCGCCACATTCCAACGTTGTATGTTAAGCTTGTTTTCTGATATGGTCGAGCGTTTCCTAGAGATTTTCATGGACGACTTCTCAGTCTATGGAAATTCATTTGACCAGTGTCTCCATCATTTGGAGCTAATGCTGAGTAGGTGCACTGAGAAGAACTTGACCCTCAATTGGGAAAAGTGTCACTTCATGGTGCAACAAGGGATTGTCCTAGGTCATGAGATATCTAGGGAAGGGATTAAGGTAGACAAGGCCAAAGTGGAAATCATTGCGAAACTTCCACTTCCTCGATGCGTGAAGGACATTCGATCCTTTTTAGGACACGCCGGATTTTATCGTAGGTTCATTAAGGACTTTAGCAAAATTGCTAGACCCCTTACAAACCTTCTAGCTAAGGACGTGTCCTTCATCTTTGATGATAGGTGCCATAGTGCTTGGGAGAAATTGAAAGTGGAACTTATATCTGCCCCTATCATCTCACCTCCGGACTGGTCCAAGCCTTTTGAGATCATGTGTGACGCTTCTGATTTTGCGATAGGTGCTGTCTTAGGACAGCGTAAGGACAATAAGCAGCATGTGATCTACTATTCGAGTAGGACGCTTAATGAGGCCCAAATGAACTATACTACCACCGAGAAGGAATTCTTGGCAGTAGTGTTCGCTTTGGAGAAATTCCGTCCATACCTACTTGGGACTAAGACCACGATCTTCACTGACCATTCTGCTCTGCGATACCTTATGCTTAAGAAAGATGCGAAGGCCCGACTCATTCGTTGGATCCTTCTACTTCAAGAATTTGATCTCAAAATTCGAGATAAAAAAGGTGTCGAAAATGTCGTAGCTGACCATCTCTCTCGTGTGCCCAACGCACCTTCTGTCGAGCTGCCCATCAATGACAATTTTTCCGATGAGCAACTTCTAGCCATCTCTAAGGAACCTTGGTTTGCTGACATAGTAAATTACTTAGTCACAAACCAAACACCACCTAGTTGGTCCAAACAGGATAGATACCGATTCTTGTCTCAAGTTCGGTATTACATGTGGGAAGATCCTTATCTTTTCAAATATTGTAGCGACCAAATCATTAGGAGATGTGTCCCCGACGAGGAGACTAGAAGCGTGCTAGCTTTTTGTCATGAGTTCGCTTGCGGTGGACATTTTGGTCCCCGCAAAACTGCCGAGAAAATTCTGCAAAGTGGCTTTTATTGGCCAACTGTGTTTAGAGATGCATTTGAGTATTGCAAGACTTGCACAAGATGTCAAATGATAGGAAGAATTTCCAAACGAAATATGATGCCCCTAAATCCCATTCTAGAAGTAGAACTTTTCGACGTATGGGGCATTGATTTTATGGGACCCTTCCCTAATTCGTTTGGGCACCAATACATCTTGTTGGCCGTAGACTATATGTCGAAGTGGGTAGAAGCTGTCCCTTGCAAGACAAATGACAACAAAGTTGTTGTCAAATTCTTGAAAGATAATATCATCTCACGCTTTGGAATCCCTCGAGCCATCATTAGCGACAATGGCACACATTTTTGCAATAGAACTTTTGAAGCTCTCATGCGAAAATATGCCATTACTCACAAGTTGTCTACGCCCTACCATCCTCAAACTAGCGGGCAGGTAGAAGTTTCTAATAGACAAGTCAAGCTCATTTTGGAGAAGACTGTGAATCAGAATAGGAAGGACTGGTCCATCAAACTGGTGGATGCCCTATGGGCATATAGGACTGCCTACAAGACGATTCTAGGAATGTCTCCCTATAGACTAGTCTTTGGAAAGGCTTGCCACCTTCCTGTCGAGCTAGAGCACCGGGCCCTATGGGCAATTAAGCAGCTAAATTTCGATTTAGATAGAGCCGGTGAGTTTCGGAAATTACAAATTTCTGAACTAGAGGAGTTGAGGAATGATGCATACGAAAATGCGAAGATTGTGAAGGATAGAGTTAAGGTTTTTCACGATAAATTCATCACGAGAAAAACTTTTGTCCAAGGACAAAAAGTTTTACTTTACAACTCTAGACTTCATCTCTTTCCCGGCAAATTGAAGTCAAGATGGACAGGACCATTCATTGTTAAGACGGTCTTTCCACACGGAGCCATAGAGATCTACGATCCCAAAAATGGCAATTCATTCAAGGTAAATGGTCAACGTCTCAAAATCTTTTTGGAGTCTGTGCCGGAAGCTAATGCGGCGATGGGTCTTTTTGACCCACTGTATCGGTGATTATATCTTTCTGCCAATTCATGCATTCCATACATTTCATTCATACATTAGGGACAATGCATGAAACAAGTGTGGGGGAAGGGTATGTAATATATTTAAAAAAAAAAAAAAAAATTAAAAAAAATAAAAAAATTAAAAAAAATTAAAAAAAAATGTTATAAAAAGGAAATACTTTGACTTATTTTTTGAAAGAAATCTAAGTTAGTTTTAAGGATTAGGAAAATCATGATTGGGATTTCTAAAAACTTGGTCAAGATAAATAAATTGTTTAAATTTTAGGTATAGGAGAGAAATTGAATAAATAATTAGTCTTGATTTTTACCTTAATGAAATGTGCATACCAAATGCATATCTAGGATTCTAAGACAAAGACCCTTGTGCCTCATATATATAAAAAAAAAAAAAAAAAAAAATCACTAATAAAGCTGGATACATGTGCCTCAAGAAGCATAAGTATTCACGCCTAAAAGTGAATGCAAAAAAAAAAAAAAATAAAAATAAAAAAAATAATACCTTAGTTTTGTGGCCTAGTTCACTTGAATTTGAGTCCGCGGGGTGTTTTCTCACCTGGTGCCCTAAGACCGACCGGTTTGGGAGTCACCGACTTTAAGTTCGCTACATGGGTGGATTAGAAAGTCCGAGGGAACTAAGGAAAAATTACTTATATGTACTAACACATCTAATAATCAATTAGTTAGGTATGAGGGCCTCAAGAAGCCTTGATACTTATACGAAAGAAAATTAGATGAGTTATACATGCCAAAAAATATATATATATATATATATTAACACATCTAATAGTCAATTAGTTAGGTATGAGGGCCTCAAGAAGCCTTGATACTTACACGAAAGAAAATTAGATGATGTTATAAAAATAATAATGAGGCATGAGAGTCCAAGTTAAGGAATTCCTAGATTCACAAGGGTGCGTATAACTTTTGGTAACGAAAAAGACTATATTAGAAATTCAATTTTAATTCTTACCTAAAATGGACAACAATTGACTTTATTAAGACTAGGTTTGAGGAATGAATAAAAATGAGGATCCTAAAACTTATAGACTACTTAGTCTCTTCAATAATAATTCAAATATTTTCCTTTTTATGGATTTTGTGGGTGTAATCCGCTGAAAACCCTCACGAGACAACACTCGTCCTCTAGGGTAACCTAGGGGTTTAACGGCTTGTTGCACATGCTAAGTGCAACCGTGATTCCTACGAAAGTGAGTTAGCTAGATTAGATTTTTCTCTTTCTTTTTGATTTTTACTCGAGGACGAGCAAAAAGATAAGTGTGGGGGTGTGATAGGTAGTGAAAAATGCATAATTGTCATCATATATACCATTGCATTTGCACATTTATTCATATTATAATGCACAATTATTAATATTTCTTTATTTAATATGTGCAGGCCTCAAATTATCAATTTAATAAAGAATAAAGCTAAAAGAGCCCAAAAGCCCAGATCCAAGCCCATGTTTGAAGCCCAGGTGAAGAAGCGCAAATACAAAGATTCAAAATGCAAATACAAGGGCTAACAGTTGCAAATATCAGAAATTAGGGTTGATAGACTTCTATCAAACCCTAAACACCTGCGGGATAAGGATAAAAAAGCCAAGATAAAGAGGAATTTCGTGGAGAGAGGATTTGAAGAAATCTGGATTAAGAGTAACTTGATTACCAAGTTATCTCGAAAATCCAGATTAAAAGGCCAGGATCACAATTCTAGAAGGAGGCGCCCACTTGGACGGATCAGAAGAGGCCACGCGCCAAAGCGCGTGGCCAGAAGACACCAAAGTGCCGCGCCCAAGCCGCGGGTCCGCGGCACTTTGGGCTTATCCAGAGCCCAGTTTTCGTGGGCAGATTCATCAGGGACTCCTCGGTCTTCTGCACTATAAATATCTGTGCACTCGCAACAGGAAGGGGGATCCAGAGACGAACTAGGGTTTTTCTTTAGCTATTTTTTTAAATTTCTGCCAAAGTTGTAATTTTTATTTCAAGCGAGTTGTGGAAGAAGGAGCTTGTATTTGGGATCAGTTCATCGAATAAAGGTTACCTTTTTTCTAGTCAATTCTCTGTTATTTAATTTTGCATTTTCTTCGTGATTTCTTGA
This sequence comes from Agave tequilana, assembly GCA_038442645.1. Classification (NCBI taxonomy): domain Eukaryota; kingdom Viridiplantae; phylum Streptophyta; class Magnoliopsida; order Asparagales; family Asparagaceae; genus Agave; species Agave tequilana. The sequence goes on from JAVJIF010004365.1 coordinate 141,987, forward strand.
GTTTGGTTTGATCTGCGATCTCTTGATTCTTTTTATTTTCTTTCGTTCTTTGTTCATCTTCTTATATAAAAAAAAAAAAGGGGAAAATAATTAAAAGATGATTAACTAATATTCCTCTAGTGGTTTGCTGTGTTTCTTAAAGCAACCCTAGAGCAGTTAGGCATTGGTTTGATGGATGACAACTCTTGAAACCCTAGGTTTAAAGTAGATGCTTGAAGATTAAACAATAATTAGTATTCTAATCTAATATCACAACATTAATTAATTCTTCACATTTCATATCTAAGAACTTTGACAATGCAACCTCAAGGTAAGACTTCTTTTGTGTTGTGCTTAGATGTTAGGATGAAAAAGTGTTGGACTTTTTAGAGTGATGTTGGTAAGATTCTAAATATCTTCTCTTGCTTGCATATAAAAACCTAGGATAAAACTCCTATATTCCAATATGATGATCAATAGCCTTGACTTGCAATAGGGTTGTGGTAGAAGATCAGCAAAACCACGTTTTTAATCTCTTATATTCATCACAAATCTAATCTCTCTTTTCTTACTTGAAGCATACAAGGGAATCGGCCGAAAAGCTTGCATCGCATCCTTCCCTGAGGATCACGACCCGCTCAAGCCCTTGCTACAGCGGATTCGCATTGAGACTAAGCAAATCTGAACTTTATTTCAATCTCAATCACGCAACTTTGAACAATTGTGCATTTAACCATAAAAGATTAGAAACCTTATTTCAAAAGAAACAAGCTCCACATGTTCATGCACATCACCCACAACATACTTATGCACATTTTGCACATCATGATCACACTCATTCACATGTGCACACTAGAGTGTACAAATGTACACATTGCTACCGCAAAGGCCATTTAGCAAAATTTTGTTATGATAGAGTAAATTCTATTAATTTTGCTAATAAAAATGTTTGGGTTTCAAACAAGGCTAACCCCCGTGGACCCAAAAGAAAATGGGTACCAAAATCTCCACCTCTTATGTTTGATGTAGGTGTGGGCTCTTACATGACGTGATAGGGTTGGTGCCTTGGTGGTGGATGCATGGGCTTGATGGACACTACAAATTAATGCATCGCTATCAAGGAAGTTTGGTGGGAAGACCACCATGTTTTGGAGACTTGGAGTGTAGTTCATATGTTTTGATAACTATCTCTAAACTCCATTTAGTTTACATGCTTTTACATTAATAATTTTTAGCATATTCATGTTTTTGTACTTCATGTGGTAAATACTTGTTTAGATGTAGTTTTTATCAAAACTTGTATATATACTTGTACAAGTAGTGAGGAACATTTGATTCTTATATGTTTGTACTTTATTGCTCATTTGTACTCATTACATATACATGTATAACCTAGTTTTGATGATTCCCTAATTTATACTTGTTTTGCTTATTTTTTTGTTTTGCTTCATGTATATGTAATTGTTGTTCAAAACTAATAAATATACATGTATTACCTTGAGTCACTTGCCTTCATGCAAATACTATTATGAACTCTTTTTATGTTTGGAATATGTATGTAAATTGTTAGTTTTGATAAATAATACATATACCTTGAATTGTATTTTTTAAATGAAAAATTAAATTTGTAAATTCTACATGTTTTTTTATAAAAGAAATTCATGTTTGTTTTGGGCCTCATTAATTATTTTCATGAAAATACTAGTCACATGATGCTTGTGCACTCACATTATTTTTGTTTACTCATGAGTTTGTTTCATGAGCACATATTTGAACTTTAGCGATTTTGAGTGTCAACTTTTGTGTATTTAGTATAATTCATGAGATATATATGTTTTGTTTTCCAGTTTGAAGGATCTTTAACTAGTTTTTCAAAAACTACTTTAAATTATTTATTTATTCTTCATTTGGTAGTGTTTTCAATATACAATTACTTTCAAATTTATTTTTGAAAACCCCTATCAATCCCTTAAACGGCGGACAGATGGGCGACCATGCCTTGTATGCCTTATTGAAAATCTTTTATCATGTGCATGAATAGGGTGATTATTTATGAGCTATACACTTGATCTTCATTGTATTTTCAATTGGTATCACAATTGATATTTATTTTGTATGCTCATATATTTTATTATATATGTATGCTTCAAATTTTCAAATAATATCAATTTCTATTGGTATTTTTATTTTCATACATATATATGATTTGATTGTGCTTGATTTACTATAGCCTTACATGTTTAAAGCACAAATTATGTTTATGCTGAGCTTGTCTTGTATCTTAATTTCAATTGGTATCTCAATTGGTATTTTAATAAACTTATGCATTATTTTTAATTGGTATTTAATTTGCTATCAAAATATACTTCATATTGTACCATTTATTTGACATCAAAATTTACAATATACTTCAATTGGTATCAATTTGTTTCAATTTCAATTGAGTTTCGATTACAATTAGTATCAAAATGTTTTACCTTTTATTTGGTATCAAAATTTATCATATATTTCAATTGGTATTAAAATATAAAATATTTTCTTTCATTGGTATCAAAATTTACAAATGTTTCAAATTCAATTGGTATCACAAATTTTCAATTTCATATGGTATCAAAATCTTGTGATATCTTAAAAATTTTGTTTATGTATAAATGGTATATCAAAATTTGTTTTATTACTCTGAGTAATTATCAAAATTTGTTTAGTATTATCACAATTTGTGTTTAAAATATTTTGATATGTACTGTCTATATGCAAGGGGAGCTTAACATCTCTTCTATATATAGATTCATGTTGAGTGTATCTTATATTGATGAGGTTGACATCTCTTCTTTATGTGATACACATGTGTAGGGGGAGCTTCACATATCCACTTATGCATTGTATATTGATTGAAAAATTAAAGAGATAAGAGAATTACCGTGTAGCTTTGGGCTAACGGGTCGTGTCAACGAGGAGGAATGCGATAGAAGCTTTTCGGTGTTTTTGTTAAGTAACAAAGAATGAAATTGGTGTCTTTCTTTTAAGTTGAAAAAGAGAATGGAGAGAAGGGAAATGATTAAAAGAAAAACTTAAATTTTGAAGAAGGCTTTTGAGAAGGTGATTTAAAAAACTTTGAAGATTGTTTGGTTGTTTTAAATATAAGAAGGAGAAGATCTGGGCTCACTAATTTTATTTACTTAACTACTTAACTCAAGAATTTTTTTTTTTTTGTGCATCACTTTTATCATAGGCCAAAAAAGCTTAATTTCTTTTAGTGTTCAAGTAAAACAAATGAGATGATTTTAGATCAAATCTTGAGGTCTTTCTTAACACAATATTAAAAATGGAATATTAAACCATCAAGCGCGAAGAAGCAAGTATGGAATAAAAATGATTTAACAATAGTTGAGCTTTGAAAATCAAAGTTTTAAAAGAAGAGCATCATCATGAGCTTTCAAGACTAAAATTTAACTTTAGGCATTATGATTCAAGAGAGTTCTTCCATCAAATTCAATCGAGAGAGAGGAGGTAGAAAACATGAATTAGTGAGCCCAGAAAATGATTTAGCTACTCATTATGAAATGAAAACAAACAAGAGATTGACAATTAAATACAAACATACCGAATTCAAGTTGAGTTGGAATGGCAAGTAGAAGTTCCTTTGATTGTCACTTCAAAGACGAATTACACATTCAATTCCACTCTTCTCTCTTTTCGGGTCTAAACTAAAAAAGAATAAAGAGGAGATACAACTTCTCCAAGCTATCTAACAATGTTCCTAAACCCTAAAAATGAACAATAAATTTAATCCTAGTCCTCGCTCAATTTTCAGTACAAAACCCTGCCTTTTATAGGCAAAAACCCAGAGGGAAGGAAGTGAGGAGATAACGGGAGCAAACGCGCCCCTTATCTCCACCAACAAGCCGCGGATCCGCGGCTTGGGCTGCGGATCTGCGGCCTGGATGTGGCCAATTGGCCACATCTAGGTGGAGAAGTGGTTGGCGTGGATTTGGAATCTCTTTTGTCTTGCTGGTTTCACTGTTCCAACTCCTAGATTTGACGAAACGATCTTTGATTTGTTGGCTTCAACCGCTTGATTCAGGAAGATTCATTTTAACCGATTTTTAACCTCTCTGATTTGCCAAGATCTGCCCTGATTCCATGATTTCGAATTTACTCTGAATTAAATGGGCTTTTGGCCTCATTTCTCTGGCAATGGGCCTGCATTTTATAAAGAACAATAGGACTTATTAATATGATTTATTTAGATAACAAGCATGGAAATATGACAATATGTATGCACTATATGTGACTGATCACACCCCCACACTTATCTTTTGCTCGCCCTCGAGCAAAATATCAAAACTAATCTTAATCAATTATTAGACCACTTTCGCAGATCACTCGATTGCACTGAGCATGTGCAACAAGCCGTTAAACTTCTAGGTTACCCCTAGAGGACGAGTTTTGTCTCGTGAGGGTTTTCAGTGGATTGCACCCACAAAATCCATAAAGAAAGAGAAAAAAGTTAGTGTTTTTGAAAAGCATTTTGAAAAGAGAAAATATTTGAAGTATATTTATGAGAGTTTAAGTAATCTATAAGTTATAGGAATATCAAAATTTTCACTCCTAAACTTAGTCTCTATTCAAAAACATGTCATCAATCAAAGTAAGGAGTCAAATTGTGTTTCTCATCTAGTCTATTACTTTACCCTGAGTCATATGCACCATCGTGACTGTGAAGTTTGACTAAGGGTTCTTTAGCATTAACTCCTATACTTTATTTATATTTATTGTTGGTGGCATTTATTCCTCAATTCCATTAGGCTTTCTAATCTGCCCATGTAACGAGCCTTTAGTCGGTGACACCCAAACCGGACAGTTTTAGAGCACCAGGTGAGAAAACACCTCTAAGGACTTAAACACTCGAGCAGACAAGACGACGAAACCATGGTTTTAATTTATAAAATGTATCCCTTTTAGGCGTGAATACTTATGCTTCATGATGCACAAATACCCAGCTTAATCAGAGGATATATATATATATATATATATATATATATATATATATATATATATATATATATATATATATATATATTCAAACTTATCTAATTATCTTGTGCATAAATACCAAGGCTTGCTTAGGCCAAAGCACCTAGCTAATCGATAATTAGATTTGTTTATTTTTTTATACATATATAGTTTTTTTTATAAGGCATAAGAATCTTTGTTTTTGAACCCTAAGTGTGTAAGTGTATAAAGTGTGCATATTTCATCAAGATAAAGATCAAGGCTAAATTACTTTCACAAATTTTCTTCCTAACCCTAAAAATCAAACAAGTCATCTAACTTTGACCAAGTGTAAGAAATCGTAATTATGATTTTCCTATTCCTTAAAATTGACTTAATTTCTTACAAAAAATATATCAAAATATTGTTCTTACCTTTCAAAAAGTTTTTTTTATATATATATTATATTTTCTTTTTTTTCTTTTCTTTTTTAGTTATATTAGTCATGTTATGTTAGAACCCTCCCCCACCCTTATCTCATGCATTGTCCCCAATGTATGAAAGAAATGTATAGATGCATGAAATGAAATGTAAAAGAGGTGCATATATTATACAAAAATATGTACAACATCAAGTTTCTCCCACACATAGATCTTTTTCGGTCTCATCCCTCTAGCTCTCTTCCCATCATTCCAATGGGTCCTCTTTATAGGCATAGTGGGGAGGCCAATTTTTTTTATCATTTTAGCTCTCTTCCTCCCCAGTCTCACCTTCTTTAGGTGTTTCTTCCTCATATTACTACATTCATAATTCAAAAATTGATCTTCACCACACTTCTCAGTTGGAATTTCTTCATTATGAATGCCTAAGAATTCTAACTCAGTTCCATATATTTCCTCAAAGCTTAGGTCAACACTTTCCCCTGGAGATGTGTAATTAACCAAAATATCCCTATTTGGTTCATCCAAACACATGAGTTCTTCTTCGAAGAGGTTTTCAAAGAGTATGTCAATCGGAGGTTCTTGAGTTATATTCTCATGCGATATATTATTGGTTGGCTCATCGAAAATGAAGATATTTAAATCAAATTTTCCTTTTTTAAAGGGTACTCTAAGATTAGGATCTCCGACATATGCCTTCTCATCAAGATAATCACATTTATTCTTAAATAATTCATTAAGAAACAGTGACTCATTCTCTATACCTTCACTCTCTTCATCACAATTATTTTCAACAAAGTTTACCTCAAATATTTGGTCTCTTATCTTACGAGGTTATTTTTCTAGGTTGAAGACATTGACTTCTCTAGTCATGTCCCTAAAAGTTAATCTCATAGACTCATTCCTACAATTGATAACAGCATTAGCAGTAGCAAGGAATGGGTGCCCTAGGATAACAGGAGTTTGAGCTCTAGAATTGGACACAGGTTGTGTCTCAAGAACTATGAAATCAACTGGGTAAATAAACTCCCCGACCCAGATAAGGACATCATTAATTTCTCCCTTTGGAACTTTCACAGAACGGTCAGCCAGTTGGATAGTGACTCGAGTTGGACTAAGATTGCCCAACCCGAGTTGTTGATAAACTGAGAATGGAAGCAGGTTGATACTTGCTCCCAAATCAAGAAGTGCATGACTAATCTCGGCTTGTCCTATAGTGCAGGCAATGGTTGGACAACCCGGATCCTTGTACTTGACAGGGATCGGACCCGATAGTAGCTCACTAATGTTAGTGGCTAAGAAGACTTTCTTGGATACATTAGTCTTTCTCTTCTTGGTGCACATGTCCTTAAGAAATTTTGCATAGGATGGGACTTGTTGGATGGCATCAAGGAGTGGCACATTTATCTTAACTTGATTAAATATCTCAATTATCTTATCCATGTGTGGATTTTGCTTGTTGTTCTTTAGCCTATTAGGAAATGGTACCATAGGCTTATACACCTGACTGGTTGACTTATTTGTTTCAGATTCATTAGATTTAGAAGGATTGGGACTACATGAGGTGGATGCTAGAGTGTGATTATGCTGACTGAAATTGGGTGGTATTGACACTTGGTTATCAACTTTCTTTCCCGGCCTCAATGTACGAATAGCATTACATTGATTCAATGACTGATTCTCAATCAAATGAGCTTTTTGTGAATTCCTAGGATTCATAATTGGTTGACTGGGCAAGGTACCCTTTTACCTCTCATGTTGTGGATTGGCTAAGTGGCTCATTTGACCCTCTAACCTCTGTATTGTTTGCATGAGGGAATCTTGGTTCTTCATGTACCTTTCCATATTTCTCTCAAAGTCAGTCATTCTCTTTTCAAGCTGAGGATTCTGAAAGGAAGGTTGTGGAGCTTGGTTGGGAAAATTTATTGATTATTGGGAGAATTATGAGCGTGATTTGGAAAGTTGGGTTGATGATTGGAAGAATTATTGGAATGATGGAAGTGGCTTGCATGGTTTGACCGTGGGTGGTCATTATTTTGTTGGCTCCATAAGAAATTTGGGTGATTTCTCCAACCAGGATTGTACGTTGGAGCGTAAGGATCATTGTTCGGCCTTGAAAAGACCGCATTCATCAGTTCAGAAAGGAGTTGTTGAGCTTGAAATACAGGACACTCCTCAAACACATGATTCATGGCCTGACATTAAGTACAACCCGGAGTTGAAAATTGGTTCGGGCTGACTTGATTGACTGGACTTGGTTTCTTAGTTTCTAAAGCTTCCAGTCTTCTCGCTAGGTTAGCTAACTTAGCCTCGTTAGCTATGGATGATTCAATTGAATGGAGACCTCCTCTTGAAGAGATAGAGTTTGGATTCCTAGAGCTTTCACTAGTAGGTTCCCATTGGATGGTCTTTTCAGCTAGATTCTCATATAAATCCCATCCTTCATGCTCATTCTTCTGCAAGAATCCCCTTGGCACATACTTTCTAAGAGGGTCTTGGTTGAGTAGTCTAAACCGTCATAAAGAATTTGGCATTATCGCCATTTCTCTATTCCATGATGAGGACATTGGACAAGGAGGTCTTTAAAACGTTCAAAGTACCTCCAAAACAGTGCACTAGGTTCTTGCTTGAACTGCATGATGTTTTTCCTAACGAGAGCGGTCTTGTGAATTGGATAGAATTTCTTCAAGAAGACCTTGAAAGAACCATCCTAGGATGTGATAGAGCTTGCCGCTAAGCTGTAGAGCCATTTCTCGGCTAAGTCCTTAAGAGCAAATGGGACAAATCTCAACCTAATAGCATCATCTGCAAGGTGTGGGATTTTCATCATTAAGCATACTTCTTCAAATTCTCTTATGAAGAAATAAGCATCTTCGGACTCTAAGCCATGGAACTTAGGGAGCGTGTTGATGAACTGTGGCTTAAGCTCAAAATTGTGTTCACCAACCGATGGAAGTTGGATGCAGGATGGAAGTGAGGTTCTAATGGGATAGAACCTATCCTGCAAGATGTCGGTTGAGACATAACCGAATCTAGTCTTGATTCGAACTTGGGTGGTGATGTGTTTCTAGTTAACCTAGATGAATTAGGGTCTCTTGACCACACTTGCATACACAAACACAATCACAATCATAAACAAGTTTACCAACAGTCAACAAGAGTAATCAACCAAGCCTAGTCTAAGGTAACCTCGACCTAGACAACTCCTAACTGGTTGATTGTCCATAGGAGGATAATGTAGACTTTGACCACAAGCTAATCAGCCAGGTCGGGGTAAGATTGGTGGGAGGTTATCCATTAAAGACGTTCCTAAATTAAGTAACCACCAACCTTCGGGCTTTCGACCCTTAATCCCCTTCCTAGACACCGATTTGGCAGGAGTCAAATTCTAACACCTTCCTCCTTAGGATAATCTCCTAGTGAGTTCGAGATGTCCCTAAGGCCAACGTCTATCAGATTTTACTTAGGCTTAGGTTGTGCGTGCTTGGAGATGGTTTGTGGGCTAAGGAAGGGTAATGTCTTCCCCACCTTATCTTGATTTTGGTTTTGCCCTTAGAATTGATTTGTGCAAAGTGTGAAGATATAGAAAAGTGGCATTCAAAAGCAAATATCACCCAAGAATGTTTCCTAAACTATATGCTATGCATACGTACCTTGTCTCCAGCTATCTTCAACAGTAATTGTAAAATAAACGTAATTAGACAAATGCCTAGAATGCAAGTCTAAACATTTTTTAAGCAATTAACAATCACTTAAATTACTGTTAGATTAAAACAGGGATTGTGAATAGCATATATAGTAAGAATATAACACACAAAAACTTAATTTTTGCAAGCAATATGTCCTGCAAAAAAGAGTTTTAGTAGTCCAACAAAATTTTCAACTTTTGCAACGCAATTTCTTGAAATTTTATTTCCTACTTTCGAGAGTAGGGGCACAGAATAGAAAGTCTTCTCTTGCAAAGCTTGAATGCTAAATTTGAATTTTTAAGTCCCTGAAATAAGACACCAAACTTGATAAAAAATAAATACACCGTTCCCTCCTCGGCAACGGCGCCAAAAATTGATTGAAAAATCAAAGAGATAAGAGAATTACCGTGTAGGTTTGGGCTAATGGGTCATATCCACGAAGAGGAATGCGATAGAAGCTTTTCGGTGTTTTTGTTAAGTAACAAAGAATGAAATTGGTGTCTTTCATTTAAGTTGAAAAAGAGAATGGAGGGAAGGAAAATGATTAAAAGAAAAACTTAAAATTTGAAGAAGGCTTTTGAGAAGGTGATTTATAAAGCTTTGAAAATTGTTTGGTTGTTTTAAATATAAGAAGGAGAAGATCTGAGCTCACTAATTTTATTTACTTAACTACTTATCTCAAGAATATTTTTTTTTTGTGCATCACTTTTATCATAGGCCAAAAAAGCTTAATTTCTTTTAGTGTTCAAGTAAAACAAATGAGATTATTTTGGATCAAATCTTGAGGTCTTTCTTAACACAATATTAAAAATGGAATATTAAACCATCAAGCGCGAAGAAACAAGTATGGAATAAAAACGATTTAACAATAGTTGTGCTTTGAAAATCTAAGTTTTAAAAGAAGAGCATCATCATGAGCTTTCAAGACTAAAATTTAACTTTAGGCATTATAATTCAAGAGAGTTCTTCCATCAAATTCAATCGAGAGAGAGGAGGTAGAAAACATCAATTAGTGAGCCTAGAAAATGATTTAACTACTCATTATGAAATGAAAATAAATAAGAGATTGACAATTAAACACAAACATATCGAATTCAAGTTGAGTTGGAATGACAAGTAGAAGCTCCTTTGATTGTCACTTCAAAGACGAATTACACACTCAATTCCACTCTTCTCTCTTTTCTGGTCTAAACTAAAAAAGAATAAAGAGGAGATAAAACTTCTCTAAGCTATCTAACAGTGTTCCTAAACCCTAAAAATGAGCAATAAATTTAATCCTAGTCCTCGCTCAATTTTCAGTACAAAACCCTGCCTTTTATAGGTAAAAACCCAGAGGGAAGGGAGTGAGGAGATAAGGGGATCAAACGCTCCCCTTATCTCAACCAACAAGCCGCAGATCCGCGGCTTGGGCCTGGATGTGGCTAATTGGCCACATCCAGGTGAAGAAGTGGTTGGCGTGGATTTGGAATCTCTTTTGTCTTGCTGGTTTCACTGTTGCAACTCCCAAATTTGATGAAATGATCTTTGATTTGTTGGCTTCAACCGCTTGATTTAGGAAGATTCATTTCAACCGATTTTTAACCTCTCTGATTTGTCAAGATCTACCCTGATTCCCTGATTTCGAATTTATTCTGAATTAAATGGGCTTTGGGCTCGTTTCTCTGGCCTATCCTTTAGCAATGGACCTGCATTTTATAAAGAACAATAGGACTTATTAATATGATTTATTTAGATAACAAGCATGAAAGTGTGACAATATGTATGCACTTTATGTGACTAATCATATATTATGCTTTATGTGAGTTAGGGTTTGTCATCCCTTCTTCATGTAATGCATGTATGCAGGGAAGCTAACTTAGCGTCTTCCTCTTCATAAATGTATATCGCATATATACATCCTTATTGTTAGTTTGTTTTTCACCCCTTTGTTGATGATTGACAAAAAGGAGGAGAAAGATTTTGAGTTTATATATGCATATTTAAGTTTTTACATATATCGAGTTTATGCATCTTATGTTTTCACAAAATGGAGAGAATGATTTTGAAAGTTTAAAAAAAAGGGGGAGAAAGTTTTTGGGAAAAGAACTTTTGCTTTATGCATGTTTCTCTCACCTTGTTGATGCATATATATTTGTTTAGTTTCATGTACTTCATTGAATATCTTATTGTTTATTGTTAAGCATTAGTTAAGGGGTAGCTTCTATGAAGCTTAACTTTAATCCATGCATATATAACTCTATGAGTTTTGTCATCATCAAAAAGGGGGAGATTGTTGGCCCAAAGGCCCATCATTCTAGTTTTGATGATGATTAACTCATATAGTTATAGTACTAATGATCTTGTATTTAATTAGTCTCAGATATGTGATCAAGATCTTAGTAGGTGCTTAGCTTCAACAAAGAATTTAAAGTCAAATTTTGGAGCTAGCACGTGTTGATTCAAGAGCTTGTGCAGCAAGACCACATCAAGTACTCAAGAGGAGTCTAGCTCAGTGGATCATGTTTTGGACCAATTCAAGAAGGAGAAGAAGATTTTCAAGTGAAGACCTCCAAGAGAAAACTTGAGTCTAGGTTTGTTTTTTAGTAAGATTTCGTTGTTAGATAAAATGTAAAGGATAGATTAGTTGGTGGATTGCTCAAGTATCATATACACTCACACACAAGATTTATATGAGTTTTCATTACAGAGTTTTCGTTTTGAAAAATACCGGTTTGATTTTTGGAATTCAAAATATACATGTGTTTTACCAAAACTATTTTAGTGCTTATTTGTAAGTTCACCTAGAGGGGGGGTGAATAGCTGATGGCTAATCTAATGGTCACTTAATGACAAACAATGCGGAATTAAAAACTATTATGACCTAAACAAAACTATTACACTAAACACCACGTATAACACAAGAGTGTAGCCGAATTCCCCGTGAAGAGCTCTGGACTAACTCCTCTAGATTCCCCTAGATAAGGGTTGAGGTGCCGCGTTGGCTCTCTTGGTTGAATACAAGTGTTAGCAAACAATCCCAAGTATGTATATCAATAAGCACACAAGTATATCAAGCATATAAATATAAACACAATAATTGAATGCAAGATATAGACAAGAGACAAAGAGAGAGAGAGTGAGCAATCGCAAACACAAGGGATTTGTTTCGAGGTTCAAGCACACTTGCTCTACATCCCCGCCTTCGACACACGAAGGATTTCCACTATAATCGATCCCACCGGATCACTCGGTGTCGCAACACCTACAACTCTCAGACTCCCTAGTCCGTACACACGCAAGCCCACCAGCTCGCCGAGGCCGCACCTCAAACAATAAGTTCGCACCCGAATTCATAACACCGAGTCCCCACTAGGACCCGAAACAATTGCGAACACACACGTCCGCCTCCTCAAAGAACAAAGAACAAGTCTTTGGTGATCACAACACTTTGATCACCTAAAAACTATCTCACTACAACACTCCTATAAGATGAATAGATCAATGGGTTGCTCAAGTGTTTGTGTGAGAAAACCAGGAAAGAGATGGTGGAGGAAAACTCAAAGAAATTCACTTTGAAAACACTCTTGATAAACTCTCCTTTTAATTGAAAGTATTGGCTCTAAATTTTGTGGAGAAAAACCTCTTAAAAGAGTATGAAAAACTGGCACAAAAACTCTCCAAAAATCTTGATCAAAACAGCCCCCAAATGCCCCATTTTATAGAGTCTGGAAAACTAGTCGTCGGGGTCTGTCAGGCCTGTCGGTCGACCGCCCGGTCGACCGGCCAATGGTCATATTTCAGACCGTTGTGCCATCGGTCGATCGGTCGGTCGACCGAGGCCAGATACAGAGAGCAAGTCTCTCTGTCCGGTCGGCCGCTCGGTCGACCGGGGCCTTTCCAGAGAGCAGAGCTCTCTGGACGGTCGACCGGGTCGGTCGACCGGCCATCTGCCAGGTCAAGGCGTGCACGTCTGTGCACGTCGGTCGACCGTGACGGTCGGCTGACTTCAATCTGCGGTCGACCGTCCCGGTCGACCGGCTGAAGCCAGGAAACAGAAAATCTGGGATTTAAACTAAGGTATTTTAACACAAATAAAATCCCATAAAATACTGAAAAATATACAAAAATAGTTTTACCAATATACTTTGATAAACAAACATGCTTGCACAAAATCAAGGCATGTTACAAATGATTTGGACTATTTTTATAAGTTAGAAAAATTGGCTCAAAACAAAACGGTATTTTTCCAAACTTGATTTTTCCAAAACTTATTTTTTCAAAACTTCTCCACATACAAAAATAAGATATTTAAACAACTTTTAAAGCATAGTGTGTATGGATATGATCCACTACACAAATATGGTGAAATATCTATGTTTTTGACATTAAGTTCTAAACATGGTTTTGATTAAAACATATAAACTTGAAAACCAAAATCCAAACATGTATTTTCTAAAAATAGAAAATCTTTTGTAAAAACAAAACTATCAAGAGTGTGTGTATATGGTATACTTGAGCAATCCACCAACTACTCTATCCTTTACATTTTAACTAAAAACAAAATCTTCTAAAACAAACCTAGACACAAGTCTTCATCTTCTTGAAGTCTTCACTTGAAGCCTTCTTGACTTGGTCCAAACACCGTGCTAGCTCCAAAACTTGACTTTAAATCCTTTGTTGAAGCTATGCACCAATTAAGATCTTGATCATAAATCTGTCACTAATTAAACACAAGATCATTAGTAAACATAACTACATGAGTTGATCATCATCAAAACTAGAGTGATGGGCCTTCGGGCCAACAATCTCCCCCTTTTTGATGATGACAAAACTCATGAAGTTATATATGCATGGATTAAAGTAAAGCTTCAAAGAAGCTCCCCCTTAACTCATGCATAATACAAAATAATAAGATATGGAAATGAAGCACATAAATATGTATGCAAATGTATGGAGAGAAACATGCTAACAAGCATAAAACAAATCAAATTCTTTTTCTCCTATTTGCAAAACAAAACATATATGCATAAACATAAATTCTTCTCCTACTTTAATAATAAAGCAAGGAAAACATGCATATACATCTCAAATACTTCTTCCCCCTTTTTGTCAATCATCAACAAAGGGGTTAAAGTAAAAACGAAATTTTTCTCCCCCTTTTTGTCATAAAAAAAAGATCAAATAAGGGGTAAACATAAATCAATCAATAAAAGGTTATATGCGATATACATTCATGAAGAGGAAGACGCTAAGTTAACTTCCCTGCACATATACATTACATGAAAGAGGGATGACAAGCCCTAATTCACATAACACATAAAATGCAATGCATAAGAGGAGATGTGAAGCTCCCCCTACACACGTATATCACATAGAAAAGAGTTGTCAAGCTCCTAAATACAAGATACACTCAACATGAATCTATATGTAGAAGAGATGTTAAGCTCTCCTTGCATATAGGCAATATAAATCAAAACATTTTTAATTTTTCTTATTCAAACAAAATTTTGAATTTTTCTTAATAAAACAAATTTTGAGATATCTTGTAATCAAGTTTTAAGATATCATAAAACAAAATTTTTAAAGGTATCAGAGCTCTTGTAAAGCAAACAAATTTTTAAGATACCAAATTGTAAATAATCATTATTGTAAATCATATTGATACCAATTGAAATTTAACAAATATGAAGTTGAAACATATTGATACCAATAGTAAACATAATGATCAAATAATTTTATTTTTCATCATACACTTTGTGCTTTAAAAATGTGAATCAATTGTAAAGCAAGCACACGAAAATCATATATATTTATGAAAAGAGAATACCAATAGCAATTGATATTATGGAAATTATGAAGCATACATATATAGAAAACAAAATATGAGTATATACAAAATTATCAATTTAGATACCAATTGAAAAGATCCAATGATACCAATCGAAAATAACAATGTAAATCAAGTATATAACTCATAACCTACCACCCTTTATATGCACAAAGTTAAAGATTTTCAATAAGGCTTACAAGGCATACTCGCCCAGCCGTCCGCCCATTTAAGGTAGGGGTTTTCAAAAATAATTTTTGAAAATAGTTTAGCATTGAAAATCACTACCAAATGAAGAATAATTAATTAGTTAAAGATAATTTTTGAAAAACTAGTTAAAGATCCTTCAAAACATGAAATCAAAACATATGTTTTTCATGAATCATACCAAATACACAAGAGATGACACTCAAAATCGATTAAGCTTATAAAAGTGTTCATGAAACAAAGTCATGACAAAACAAATGAAGTATGAGTGTACAAGAATCATGTATATAGCATTTTCATGAAAATAGTCATTAAGGCTCAAAATGATCAAAACAAATTATTCATTTTATTTAATCAAACAAAACATGAAAATTTATTTTTCATTAAAAATAATACACTTCTAGGTATATGTATGATTTATCTAAATCTAACAATATGCATACATATCCCAAACATAAAACGAGTCTATTAATAGTATTTGCATGAAGGCAAGAGACTCAAAAAGGATATACATGTATATTTATTAGATTTGAATAAAAATTACATATACATGAAGTAAAAACATGAAAATTGGCAAAACAAGTGTAAATGAGGAAATCATCAAAACTAGGCTATACATGTGCATATAGTGGGTACAAATGAGCATGAAGTGCAAACATATATGAATCAATTTGTTCTCACTATTTGTACATGTATAAATACAAGTTTTGATAAAAACTACATTTAAACTAATATTTACCACATGAAGCACAAAACCTAAAACATGAACATACTATATGATATCATGAAATTAAAAGCATTTAAACAAATTAAGAGTTTAGAAATAGTTACCAACTAGGAACTATGTTCCGAAACTCCAAACATGGTGGTTGTCCCACCAAAACTCCTTGATAGCGGTGCAACAAATGTATGTCCTTCAAGTCCATGCAACCACCACCAAGGCACCAAATCTCTCACGTCTTGTGAGAGCCCTCACCTACATCAAATACAAAAGGTGGGGACTTTGGTACCCATTTTTTCTTGGGTCCTTGGGGGTTAGCTTTGTAAGGAACCCAAAAATTTTTATTTTTAGCAAAATTAATATGATGTAATCTATCAAAACAAAACTTTGCTAAATGGCCTTTGCGGCCACAATGTGTACATTTGTACACCTTAGGATGCTTATGTGTATGTGTATGATTGTGGCGTGCAACATAAGCATATGCATGATGATGATGTGCAGAACATGTGGAGCTTGTTTCTTTGAAAACAAGGACTCCAATCTAGTGTGGTTAAATGCACAAGAGCTCAAGGTTGAGCTCAAACTATCAATTTTATTTTTCAAAAATTCAATCTCACTATCATCAATGGTGGCATGTAAGGAAAGGTGAGATATAGAGTCATTTTTCTTATTCTTTTTAGAAACATTAACTTTTTCTTTTTCAAACATTTTTTCTTTTAAACAAGAGTTTTCTTGAAAAACAATTTCCTTTTGTTTTTCCACCAAAACAATTTTATTTTTCAAAAACATATTTCCTTCACATAATTCATTCAATTTAGACATCAAGGAAATATTTTCATCTTTCAAATTATCATTTTCTTTTTCAAAACACGCAACTTTATTTTGTAAAGAATCTTTTTCTTTTTGCATGCAAACAAAATTCTTTGTCAAATTTTTATTTTCTTTCTTAATCATGTCATATTTTTCAAGTAATTGTTGGCAAAAAGAAGTGAGCTCATCATATGACATGTCTTCATCATCTAACTCGGATTCGGTGTTTACCCCAAGGGGGTTATCCCCTTGGACCATGTAGCACTTGTTGGAGATGTCGCTTCCAACATCCGAGTCACTCCCCGCATAGTATTGATCATTTTCGCCAAGGGAGAGGAGGGTGTTCCAAACTACAAAAGCCAAATCAAGATTAGCAACCCTAGATAAATAATCATCATTTAGGGTAGATCTTAAAGCATGTAGGGCTTTTGCATTAGCCTCAATATTCTTACCATTTAAACAATATGCATCATTAGTTGTGGCAAGATAAACATGAATGCTTAGGGCCTTGAGGTACAAGGACATCTTAACCTTCCAAATTTGGATGTTAAGAATGTCAAAAGTGGGAGGTGACATGAAATCCATGGTGTGTACAAAAATATAGAGATTAGCCTAAAAATGAGGATCTTTAACTCTAGGTTGTAAGACCCAAATCAAGAGCACTTGGCTCTGATACCAATTGTAAGTTCACCTAGAGGGGGGGTGAATAGGTGATGGCTAATCTAATGGTCACTTAATGACAAACAATGCGGAATTAAAAACTATTATGACCTAAACAAAACTATTACACTAAACACTACGTATAACACAAGAGTGTAGCCGAATTCCCCGTGAAGGGCTCTGGACTAACTCCTCTAGATTCCCCTAGATAAGGGTTGAGGTGCCGCGTTGGCCCTCTTGGTTGAATACAAGTGTTAGCAAACAATCCCAAGTATGTATATCAATAAGCACACAAGTATATCAAGCATATAAATATAAACACAATAATTGAATGCAAGATATAGACAAGAGACAAAGAGAGAGAGTGAGCAATCGCAAACACAAGGGATTTGTTTCGAGGTTCGAGCACACTTGCTCTACATCCCCGCCTTCGACACACGAAGGATTTCCACTATAATTGATCTCACCGGATCACTCGGTGCCGCAACACCTACAACTCTCGGACTCCCTAGTCCGTACACACGCAAGACCACCGGCTCGCCGAGGCCGCACCTCAAACAATAAGTTCGCACCCAAACTCAAAACACCGAGTCCCCACTAGGACCCGAAACAATTGCGAACACACACGTCCGCCTCCTCAAAGAACAAAGAACAAGTCTTTGGTGATCACAACACTTTGATCACCTAAAAACTATCTCACTACAACACTCCTATAAGATGAATAGATCAATGGGTTGCTTAAGTGTTTGTGTGAGAAAACCAGGAAAGAGATGGTGGAGGAAAACTCAAAGAAATTCACTTTGAAAACACTCTTGATAAACTCTCCTTTTAATTGGAAGTATTAGCTCTAAATTTTGTGGAGAAAAACCTCTTAAAAGAGTATAAAAAACTGGCACAAAAACTCTCCAAAAATCTTGATCAAAACAGTCCCCAAATGCCCCATTTTATAGAGTCTGAAAAACTAGCCGTTGGGGTCTGTCAGGCCTGTCGGTCGACCGCCCGGTCGATCGGCCAACCGTCATATTTCAGACCGTTGTGCCATCAGTCGACCGGTCGGTCGACCGAGGCCAGATACAGAGAGCAAGTCTCTCTGTCCGGTCGACCGCTCGGTCGACCGGGGCCTTTCCAGAGAGCAGAGCTCTCTGGACGGTCGACCGGGTCGGTCGACCGGCCATCTGCCAGGTCAAGGCGTGCACGTCTGTGCACGTCGGTCGACCGTGACGGTCGGCCGACTTCAATCTGCGGTCGACCGTCCCGGTCGACCGGCTGAAGCCAGGAAACAGAAAATCTGGGATTTAAACTAAGGTATTTTAACACAAATAAAATCCCATAAAATACTGAAAAATATAAAAAAATAGTTTTACCAATATACTTTGATAAACAAACATGCTTGCACAAAATCAAGGCATGTTACAAATGATTTGGACTATTTTTGTAAGTTGGAAAAATTGGCTCAAAACAAAACGGTATTTTTCCAAACTTGATTTTTCCAAAACTTGTTTTTCCAAAACTTCTCCAAATACAAAAACAAGATATTTAAACAACTTTTAAAGCATAGTGTGTATGGATATGATCCACTACACAAACATGGTGAAATATCTATGTTTTTGACATTAAGTTCTAAACATGGTTTTGGTTAAAACATATAAACTTGAAAACCAAAATCTAAACATGTATTTTCTAAAAATAGAAAATCTTTTGTAAAAACAAAACTATCAAGAGTGTGTGTATATGGTATACTTGAGCAATCCACCAATTACTCTATCCTTTACATTTTAACTAAAATAAAATCTTCTAAAACAAACCTAGACACAAGTCTTCATCTTCTTGAAGTCTTCACTTGAAGCCTTCTTGACTTGGTCCAAACACCGTGCTAGCTCCAAAACTTGACTTTAAATCCTTTGTTGAAGTTATGCACCAACTAAGATCTTGATCATAAATCTGTCACTAATTAAACACAAGATCATTAGTAAACATAACTACATGAGTTGATCATCATCAAAACTAGAGTGATGGGCCTTCGGGCCAACATTATTATCAAAAACATAGATATTTCATCATATATATACAGTGGATCATATCCATACACACTAAGCTTCAAAAGTATTTAAAATATCTTGTTTTTATATTTGGAGAAGTTTTAAAAAAATCAATTTGAAAAAATACAGATTTTGTTTTAAACCAAAATTTCTAAGTCACAAAAATAGTTCAAAATGTTTGTAACATATTTTGATTTTTACTCAAACATGTTTGTATATCAAAGTATATTACTGAAATTATTTTTTTAGATTTTTAGAGAATTTATGGGATTTTATTGGTAAATAAAAGGCAAGTTTTTAAATCCTAAAAATATTTTTTCTGGCCTTCTGCCGGTCGATCGCACGGTCGACCGAGACAGATGTGGTCGACTGGACGGTCGACTGACGTACACAAAACGTGCACAGGTTAGGCCGGTCGATCGCGCGGTCGACATGCCAGAGAGCTCCTGCTCTCTGGAAATGGCCCGGTCGACCGGGCGGTCGACCGCTAGGCCATTGCCCTGAAGGCGGTCGACCGGCCGGTCGACTGACTTCCCAACGGTCAGAAATCTGATCGTTAGCGGTCGACCGATAGCAGTGTAAATTGCTGAGTTGGCCTCCAACGGGCAGATTTTGGTTGCCCATAAATTGGTGCTTCCTTGGGCTGTTTTACACAAGATTTCAAGAGAGTTTTTGGGCTAGTTTTTCCGGCATATATCAGTGGTTTTATCGACATGTTATAGAGCCAATATTTCCAAATCAAAAGGAGAGTTTATCAAGAGTTTTCAAAAGTGATTTCTTTGATTTTTCAACCACATATTCAATCCTTGTTTTTCTCACACATACTTGAACTTTTCATTGCTAAATCCATCCTATAGGAGAGTTGTTGTGAGAGTTATTTTAGGTGATCAAAGTGTTTAGATCACCAAGTGTTCTACTTTGTATTTGAGAAGGCGGACGTGCAGGCGCGTTGTTTCGAGTTCTAGTGAGAGCTCGGTGTAGAGGTGCGGCCTCGATAAGCTTGCGTGCTTGCGTGTGTTATTCTTGCGAGAACAAGTGAGGGGACTAGGGAGTCCAAGAGTTCTAGTGTGAACTCCTTGTAGGTGTTGCGGCATCGAGTGATCCGATGGGATCATTTTTAGTGAAAATCCTTAATAGTGTTGAAGGTGTGGATGTAGAGTAAGGGTGCTCGAACCTCGAAACAAATCTCCCGTATTTGCGATTGCTCTCTCTATCTCTTGTGTTTATATCTTGCATACTAACATTGCTTATTTCTTTATATGCTTGATATATCTTGTGCTTAATTGTTATATGCTTGGGGATTGTTTGCTCACACTTATATTCAACCAAGAGAGCCATAGCTGCACCTCAACTCTTATCTAGAGGAATCTTGAGGAGTTAGTCTAGAGCTCTTCACCGGGAATTCGGCTACACTCTTTAGTTATACCTTGTGTGTTTAGCTTAAGAAGTTTTACTTTGCATAAATAGTTTTAATTTCCCATTAATTCACCATTAGATTAGCTTGTCACTTATTCACCCCCCTCTAGGTGATTTCAGAGGTGTGATGTTAAACTTAGCATCACTCATCTTAACTTCTATATGGAAGCCTAAGGAAAGTAACTGTCAGAGGTCTAATGTTGAACCTGGTAGCAACTTAATCACTGTTAGAGGTGTAGCGTTAAACTTAAAAGTAATTTGTCAAAGGTGTGATGTTAACATGACAAGAGTTGATTTGCGATACGAGCAATTTTGAGTACCTATCATTCTATTGATGAGAATTGACAAGTGAAGTTTGGAATGTTAGAGGTGTAGTGTTAACTTGACAAGAATTTGTTTTACAATATGAGCAATTTTGAGGACTTGTCATTCTATTAACGAGAATTGACAAGTGAAGTTTGGAATGTCAGAGGTATAGTGTAAACTTGACAAGAGATTGTTTTACGATTTGTGCAATTTTGAGGACTTATCATTCTGTGGACGAGAATTGACAAGTGAAGTTTGGAATGTCAGAGGTGTAGTGTTAACTTGACAAGAGTTTGTTTTGCAATATGAGCGATTTTGAGGACTTGTCATTCTATGGACGAGAATTGACAAGTGAAAGTCTGTACTTGCTGGGGAGTATTAAAACTTTTCACTGTTAGAGATATAGTGTTAACATTGCAGTGATTGAACTTGTGGACCTACCATTCCGTGAGAGGGAATAGGTTGGAGACTTTAGTGGAAAACATAATGAATTGTCAGATGTGTAATATTTAACGTGACAACCATTAATTTTCTAGGGGCATGAGAGGTTTACCGTTAGAGATGTAATATTAACATAACAGCGAAGATTTTGAGTGGGTTTTGTTGTCAGAGGTTTAATATTAACTTGACTGACTCCACTGGAGTTCGAGAGAAAACGGCTTGTCTGAGGTTTATTGTTAACATGGCAAGTCTCTATCCATTTCGTTGGGGGAATGGAGACAGGTATTTTTGTGGCCCTACCATTCTGTGGGTAAGAATTGGTAAAAGATTTTGGAGGAGAGGACGGGACCAATTCCTTTAGGATTTTTAGCAAATTCTCAGCTATCAACGGATTTGGTATGCCTTTACCAACTACCGTTTGAGTTGGGCTAGCCATGCTATTCCCCTCAGCATGATGAGTTGTCGAGGACTGATGTTGGACTTAAAAGCCAACATTTTCTTCTATCCTTAGCCTCAGAGGCGTCGGATGTTCATAGATAAACTAGAGAAGAGTAACAAGGCTAAAACCAAAGCTTCACACTTTGTTTTTCTTTAATATTTACATCATGCATCATGATGTAACTAATGTTCGATCGGTTCGACACTGATCGACTGTGATGTGATTCAGTGAAGGAAGAAAGAAGTTTTTCTTTGGCGCTCTTCCAAACATCTTGGATCTGAAAGTTTTGATCAGAGGCGTAATGTTAACCAGATCAAGGGAAGAATCTTATCAAGAATAGTACTTCTTCAAGAACCAGCAGTTCATTGACATCATGAGCGTATCACCGTCTGAGGTTGTAAGGCAGTATGCTCCATTTGAGTAGACTGACTCCACTACAAATGGTCCTTCCCATTTAAGCTAAAAATTTTCTTTGGATTTATACGTCATCACCATCGGTCTTCTGACAGCTAAGACAAGGTCACCTTTCTTGAAAGTCTGCTCTTTGACTTTCTTGTTAAAGGCTCTGGCAATTCGAGCTTGATAGAGATCGATTTGCTGTTGAGCTTGGAGGCATTTATCGTCTAAAGCCTCCAGCTCCTGGAGTCGCAGTCGATGCTTCTACTCATTTGTCATCTCCGTTGTCAAGGCGACGCATAGAAATGGGATCTGGATCTCTAGTGGAAGTACGACTTCACACCCGTATACCAAAAAGAACAGTGTAGCTTTTGTTGGGGTTCTCACTGTCATGCGATAAGCCCATAAGAATTCACCTAACTTATCATTCCAGTTGCATTGGCTCTTCGAGAGGGATTTCTTGAGAAGTTTCCCAATGGTCTTGTTGAAAGCTTCTGCAAGGCCGTTAGCAGCTAGAAGTATGCCATTGAAGACACACTCTAGATTCCGAACTTGTTGCAGAATCTCTGAAAGGCTTGACTGACGACTGAGGCCCATTATCATGGACAATCTGTCGTGGCACGCCAAAGCGGTAAACCACGTGATATTTAATGAACTTGATCATGTCAGATGTCTTTACCTCCCTCAAGGGGATAGCTTCAGCCCATTTAGAGAAGTAATCGGTTATGACTAGGATAAACCGATATCCTTTGGATGAATATGGGCTGATGGGACCAACCACATCCATTGCCTACATTTCAAATGGTCATGCAGAAGATGTCGGGCGAAGATGTCCTGATGCCTGATAAATGAAGTCACTATGGATCTGACAAGCATGGCATCGCTTAGCATAAGCGATAGCGTCAGAGATCATCTTTGGCCAATAATACCCGAGTTTTCGGAGTCGATCTCTAAGTTTTGGACCAGGTTGGTGAGCTCTACACATACCGTCATGGGCCTCTTTGAGTATTTCATGTGCCTCTTTGTGTGACAGGCAGCGGAGGAGGATTTCATCATGCGATCGGCGATACAATGTTCTTGTGATTACATTGTAGTAGAATTTAAGGGTTTTCCTTCTAATGGCAGCCGCCTCTTTAGGGTCATCAGGCAAAATGTCGTATAATGCGTAGTCGATGTACGGGAATCGCCAATCCTTGAGCTCTAGACCTGTTGAGGTCTCTAAAGTTTCTTTGACTTGAAGATCTCTTGTTGGCTTTTGGTTGTCTTCAAAAGTGAATCTTGGACAATACAAGTCATGACTGTAGACGAGCACTTTCTCTGCTGCTCCGGCTAGAAGAACCAAGGAAGCAGCGAGAGATGCAAGTGCATCTGCATGCGCATTTTGTTGGCGAGGTACATGGTCGATGTAGAAGTTTATAAACCTCTCTGCCATGTATATAGTTGCATTATGATAGGGTACCAAGTCTTCATGTCTAACCTCGTACTCCCCGTGAACCTGGTTAACGATGAGCTTTCAGTCACCGTATGCTTCGAGATTTTTAACGCCAATCTCATCGGCGATTTTCATCCCGATCAAGAGAGCGTTGTATTCCGCTACATTGTTGGAACATGGCTTAGTTAATGAGAATGCGTGAGGGATTCGTAGTTCTGTCGGGAGACAAGTACTACCCCCACTCCTGCTATGATATTTCCTCACGGGCCCGTTCTCGATGCACCGTCGAAGAAGAGTTGCCACACCTCCTTCGAAAGATGTCTGGGTCAGGCAAACTTCGGTGACCTCATCTGGGAGATCTTTATAAAGTTTGGTCGCCCTTGGGTCTGGATGCTAAGCTAAGAAATCTGCCACCGCTTGTCCCTTCATAGCTTTTTGTGGCAGGTATTGCATCTCATATTGAGAGAGCAACATGGCCCATTTTGCCAATCAACCATTTAGCTATGATGGCTTTGTACTAAGCAATCTTAAAGGATTAATTTTTGATATGACGTGTATGGTTTGGCCTACCAAGTAGTATCGCATCTTCTGGATGGCGAATACTAATGTCAAGCATTCTTTTTCGATCAGACTGTACTGATGTTCGGCTCCGATCATAGTTCTACTCAGGTAGTAGATTGTCTGTTCGTATTCCTGATCATTATTTTGGGCTAGTAAAACTCCAAAAGAATGATCCATCACTCGGACGTATATCAGGATAGGTTTTCCTAACACCAGAGCTGTAAGGACAGGTGGTTGCGTGAGGTACCGCTTGATTTTCTCAAATGCTTGTTGGCATGCATCATCCCAAATGAATGAAACACCCTTCTTCATCAATTTGGTGAAGCGTTGGCATCGTCCTGAGAGATTTGAGATAAACTTCCGTATATATGCCAGCCGCCTTTGCAATCCTCTAAGGTCTCTGAGACTTTTTGGAGGTTGCATCTCCTGGACAGCGCAAACTTTCTCTGGGTCAAGGTGGATTCCTTTGGATGTAACAACAAACCCTAGGAATTTACCGCTGGCTACCCCCAGGAAGGATTTGGTGGGGTTAATCTTCAATTAATGTGCCCACATAATATCGAATATTGTCTTCAGATCTGCTTTGTGATCGCCTTTGGTACGGCTTTTTACTGCAATATCGTCAATGTAGCATTCTACTGTTTTACGTATATGCTCGTGAAAAATTGCATTCATAGCTCTCTAGTATGTTGACCCTGCGTTCTTCAATCCGAAAGGCATGATAGTATAACAATATACCCCCACTGGCGTCCTGAAAGATGTATGCTTCTCATCGTCAGGGTACACCTTGATTTGATTGTATCTCAAGAATCCATCCATGAAAGACATCCGTTTGAACCCACACGTGTTGTCGATCATGACATCTGTGATTGGAAGGGAGAACTCATATTTAGGATACGCCTTATTTAGATCACGAAAGTCAATGCAAACTCTCCCATTCTTCTTGGTAATTGGGACGATATTGACTACCCAATCAGGGTGTTGTTCTTTCCTGATGAAACCGGAGTCTATAAGCTTCTTGACTTCCGACTGGATCGCTTCCATTATCTCTGGACGGAACCGTCGCTACTGTTACTTGACGGGTTCGCATCCAGATTGATGTTGAGATGATGCATAGCCACTGGAGAATCAAGCCCAGACATATCCTCGTAGTTCCAAGCGAAAACATCTATATAATCTCGCACAAAAGATATTAGATCTTCCTTCTCGAAGGGTGATAAGCTTTCGCTTATAAAGATGGGCTTAGGATTAGCCTCATCTCCCAAATTGATATGGATAACCTTATCCTTCATGGGTGATTCGTACTGTTCGAAGTGAATATCCCAAAGAGTGTTTAGGTGTTTGATCTAAGGATTTATATCCGACTAGATCATCTCTTCATATCCATCTTCCAGGTGGCTTGTTGAAACATGTTTACTGAAAGTTCTTTGAAAATGCTGCCGACACTGACATCTGACTCCCACGATGACGTGCCTGATGAGTGATTAAGGTATAATGACTCATCAGACTCAGAGGCTGACGGGATTAGAGTTGACACATAGCCCAACCCCCTGCGAGTTCGATGATAATAATTACGGACTTTCCCTTTTGGAACAAAGGATCAAAGCAGTGTTCTTCTTTTGCCAAAGTTCAAGCCAGGACCACTTGTTAGGTCATACCCCATATTCTCTATCATTCTGAGTACATTTGGCTCATAATGAGAGAATTGAGGGGTTCATTTTTGCTTTTTGAGTCTTCGCGAGTCATTGATTCAGACTCGACTCTTTCGAATAGGATTGGTTTTTGGCCTTTGCGTCTTGCTGGGACCTTGAATAAAGATCCTTGTGTATCACTGACGCCTTGATATGACGTGAGAGATGACCTCATCGGTACATGTAATGATGTCAGGGCAACTGTTGCCGACCAGGGGTCATCACCTACATCGGTACTAGTATCTGACGACACGGAATCAGAAGCAAACGCAGAAAGGTCTTCATTAATATACCACTCGCCTATATCATTGGCGGTGTTATTAACATCGAGCTTATTAATGCTCGTTCAAGTGGGTTCATCTCCCAAGACATTCTTCCTCTGCCTCTAGTTCAACATCAGCTTCATTACCAGAGTCTGGTTCCTCTGGCTGGGGATTCTCGTTCATCTCCAGAGAATCTTGGTATAGGAGGGAGTCTGTAAAGTAGTTCTCTACCCCCCTTGAACGGATGTCTTTCGGTGATCAATGTTCGGACTTCTCCATCCCCATCAGTATACTTCATGACTTGATGGAGAGTAGAGGGGACAATGGAGTTCCGATGAATCCACGGTCGTCCCAGAAGCAAATTATACGAAGTGTCAGCGTCAATAACATAGCACGTCACTTTAGATCTTAGGTCTGCAGACATTTGAGTTTAATCTTCCCCATTGGGCGCGTACCATTGGCGTTGAAACCATAAATGGTGGTTTGGGTGGTGCTCACTCGATGAGTGGGGATCCCCAAGTGCTGCATGACTCGGTGGGGCATAATGCTCAACACGGATCCTGGAGTTACCTGAATGTGACTCACTTCAGACGATCCAATATACCATATGAAGTACAGGGGCCTATCATGTTTCTTCTTAACCTGCATGTCACCTAGCGTGAAAGTGATGCAGGGGATATGTTGAGAAGCGTGGAGGCAGTCTTCTTCATCTTCCTCCTACGGTTCAGCCGGAATTCTGGCCATGAAGGCCTCAGCATCAGCTAGAGCTTCTCTTAGAGTTTCTTGAGCCAAAACATCAAAGCGGTAAGGTGCTGAAGTTCCTTTCGCTTTATCCTTCGGGAGTGCCTGGACATACCGAATCTCCTTTTGTTTCTTCACGGGTTGCTTCGTGATTGCTTGGTCGGTTCAGGGGTGGGTTTAGGTGGATTTGCCACCAACTCATCGTATTTCTTCAAATATGACTGACCCGAACGAGTTTTAGCCATGAGCGGTGCATTCAGCTCTGCAGCAAAGACGATTGTCTCCTCCTCTGAGTCGGTTAGTGAGGGGACATCAGTCTCTGCTTTCCGGGAGGAAGCGTATACCACATTGCAAGGTGAATCTTTTGCCTTGCCTTTGGACTTCCTATTGGTAACAGTAGTCCATTGTTGGCCTTCCACAAGGTCAGAATGAACCCACATGATTTCTCCCTGAGGAGTAGGAACAGGTATAAGATCTTTCTCCTGTTGGTGATGTGGGTCTATATTGAGTACCCTTAGCTCCCCTTTCGGGATAGGAACTACTCCGACTGGAGTTGGAGGCTGTACCCCGAACTGCAGAAATGACGTCATGTTCGCTGTCACTTTCTTCTGTTCTGGGCGGAGTTTGAGTACTTTCGCATCAATCAAAGTCTGAAGGTTATCTTTGAAGATGTAACAGCTTTTGGTAGGGTGTCCCAGCATCCTGTGGTATAAGCAGTAGTTGGGATTGTCAGTCTTGCCGACCTCATCGGGATGTCTAGCTTCGAAAAGCTTTAGTCTATTGCTCTTGTTGAGTAACTTGAACAATGAATCGACATCCTCGTCTTTGAAGGAGTATTGTTTATTGGCACGCGGCTGACTTGAAAAACTACCCCCTCTGGTCGGCTGAAGTTTAACGGGAGACTTCGTATCTGTCGCCAACGTGTCCGTCCTTTTCAATTGTAAGATACTTCCGACATGCGCCTTGTCGACTTTTAGGATCTGGGTTTGTTTTCTTCTGCCTTAACCCCGACGATAATCTCTTCTGCCTGTTCTCCCTGCTAGACTAACTGTTTTCAGGTGCGACTTTCAGCAACTCCTATCTGGGCTAGGAGTGAAGTCTGCAAATTGTGATGGTATGTTTCCACCAGGCTGGCCTGTGTCATATCACTAGGACATCGGAGTGCCATATTCTGAAATCTCTCCACAAATGGTTTAACTGACTCTCATTTTCGTTGCCTTATTGCCAGGAGAGTTGGCATGGTAATCTCTAAGTCATCTTCAAAGAAGCCTGTAAGGAAAAGCTTTTCCAGATCACCCCAGTTCTTGATGGAGCCTTCTGAGAGTTTTATAAACCATTCGAAAGCGAGTCCCTTCTGGGAGCCAATGAACAAATGCACCAAGATGGCATCAGTTGCTACTACATTCCCTATCTGGGACTTGAAGTAGTAGATGTGTTGGTTCAGTGATCCCTTGCCGTCGAAGGCCTGTAGGGTCAGAGCTTTGAACTTAAGAGGGTACGGGACAAGGTCCCACTCAGCCGGGTATGACTGGACCACTCCTGCTTCTTGGAGGCCTTTCCGATTGGTGAGGGCTTCAAGACGCTTATTCAGTTTATTCGTCCTTTTAGAATGAGTGCTATTCTCTGAATTGCCTCCCTCTTCGGACGAAGACTTGGACGACTTAGAGTTGGACTGTTCCTCCTCCTCTGTATGCACAGAAGACAAGCTTTCCCCTTCCTTCCGTTTTCCCTTAGACTTCTTAGAGGAAGTCTTGGCTTTCAGCTTTCTCCTTCCCTCGAGTAATTGTGAAAGCATCTACTTGAGGATATCGATAGATTCTTGTTGGGTGCGAATCATATCGAGTTGTTACCTCTGAGCCTGAGCTTGCTGTTCAAAGCACCTGGCCATCTCCTCAGGAGTGCTTGCCATATATGCGAAGGCTTCCTTCTCTACAGAAGAGTTCGAGGCTTGCGATTCTGTAATGGCAGAGTGCGATTCACTTACTTCAATGCCCCGGGCTAGGGCACTGTAGTGACTGGGGCTACCACGCCAGTTCGAGTGCGGGTATATCGGTACACTCATTCTGGTTTAGCATCAGACTCACCAGAGCTAACTATTTGTTGTTTTTCCATACTTCTGCTTGGCATAATGCTTGAACCTGCCATGTTTGCAGTGACTTCGGGGTACTCTATATCCGAGAAAGTTTTCCTTGTGCGGGAACGACGCCTTTTGGCTGATCGGGAGATGACGCAGAGGATAACCGTCTGAGCACTGACTGCTTGCTTGCATGTGAGTTGCAGTGGCATTTAGAGAGCATTGCTATGATGAGTCGTTCACAGCAGCATGATGGAGCGATTTGATGAGCACTCCTCTTCTTTGTCAGATAATCCCTTAGATCCGTCGGAGGAAAATCAAAGAGACTAGCCTCGAGTTTTCGAGGGCTTTTCAGCTTCAGAAAGCTAACCTTGCATCGCAGATCTGAAATGCAGGGTTTAGAGATGCGAAGCTCACGTTCTACAGAAAAGACGCGGCTTTCGCGTTTTGTCTTTGAAATACGGGTCTCATGCCTCTGTCGGGAAGAGACACGGACCTCGCGTTGCTGATTGTCGTGTTCGGCCAGCGACATTTGGGAAACGCGGACTTTCTGAGTCCCGCGTTCTGTCGTAGAGGCGCGGGTCTCGTGTTTCTGAGAAGAGACACAGACCTCGCGTTGCTAAACGTCACGTTTAAAAGGAGAGGCCTAAAAAACGCAAGCTTCTTGAGCTTCACATATTGGTCTCCAAACGTAGACTTTGCACATCCAGTGCAGCTCAGAAGGGATGCAGGCATGAGCCTTGCGTTCTGTATCTGTTGGACAGATAGTTGTTCCAACTTCTTGAGTCTGTTGTCGACGTGCGCGTTGCCTCTGTCGACGTTCAGCATTTCGATTACGCTATACGGGTTATTGGGAACCCCTGGTAATCTGGAGCTGAGGAAGGGGAAGGGTGTGGCCGGGTTAACCTTCAACAACGTTGGCCTCGCGGGTCTCGTAAGAGACGTTGACACGGGCCTTACGTGTGATGCGGCCAGCAATGATGCTCTCTATGCAGGCCATCTTCGGAGAAGTCTCTGAAGAGACTTGAGAACGGATCTCCGAGGAGACCTTACGGTACTGCCGCGCCCTAGGGCTCTTAGAGCAAGAAGAGAGGAACTCTTCATACTTTGCCTGATCGAATTCCATGACAAGCGATTCGACCGTTCTTTCCATGAAGGTGACATCACCTTGCGCCACGACATACTCATTAGTAGAGAAAGTAGTCCTCAGCGAAGTCGCCATCTCATGTTTGCTCGAAAAAATTGACAATAAGTATCGTAAAATTTTCTTGAATCAATGAAAGATTACAACAATCTCAAACAATTCCGATTACAAGAGAGAGAAGATATTCAAGCTCAAATCTTTTTTTTCTTTAATACTGGGTTCTTGATGTAGCAGTAGAAAGTGAATCTTATTTTTCGTTGATCGGGTCAATATCAGTGTCTTCTGGGAATCTTCTCTTTAGACTATGGACAGAGTAGCGCAGCTTCTATCCAATGAAATCTCAAAGAGACTTGAGGTAAAAACTTGTACTCAGCAAGTTGTTAGAAGAGTTATACTTTTTTTTAGTATTCCTCAGCTGAAAATTCTGATAAAAAATTCTCATCCTCCTCAGTAGCAAACTAAGCTATTTATAGGGATTTCAGAGGTAAAACTATCACCTAAAAATCCTCCATAATGAGGTTAACTCCCCTCATTACGTGGGCAGTAATTGACCCAGTAATGAGGGCAATTATAACCGAGACGCAGGACTTCTCATAGTTGAAACGCGGGCTTCGAGTCTCATATTTTGGCGTTATAGTATTGTTGGAGGCCGGCTTCGAACCATGCTAGACGCGGGCTTCGAGCTTTGCTAGACGCGGCTTCAAGCCCTGCGTTTTACCGTCACAATGAAGCTGAGACGCGGGCTTCGAACTTTGCATCTTGACTAATGCAGTGAAGTGGAGACGCGGACTTCGCTTCATGCGTCTTTGCACTACAATGTTGCTAGGACGCGGGCTTCGACCCTCGGTCATTGCAGTGAAGCTGGGACGCGGGCTTCGACCCTCGCGTCTTGGTATTGTAGTGATGCTGAGGACGGGCTTCAAGCTCTGCGACTTGGCATTATATGAGTGGCCATGATTAGCCCCGCATATGGAGTATAGACTCTGCTCTCTGATGACTTGTCCTCAGTGATTTTTAGACAGTCTACAGAATGTCTAAAGATTTAAATCTAACCAACTCACTACCTTCGGCTGTCCATTTTGCGCCGCTTGATGAATGGGCAAAAAGTATTCAAAACACTTGATTTTTTATTTTTAGATACTTGAAATAATATAGATCAACTTCAATGGAGTGGATCTTGTATTCGAATGTCGGAGGGTTGTATTTGAGTTGAAAGGATTCAGGCTACAATCCTTTTGGACTGCAGCAGGGCCAAAGATTGCAGACATCAAGAGTGAAGGAAGATCAGCAGTGGCAGAGTTGGCAGTAGGAGATGCAGCCTGTGCCTTTGAAGGTGATGAATTTGAATCCGAATTAGGAGGTGGAGAAAGTGGGTCACCTCTGGAGATGGAGGGGCAGGGGCTGGCATCGATTTTGGAGTCACGATCGGTGACGAAAGAGGAGGCTGAGGAGGCGACTGGGGAAGAGGAGGCATTGGCGGGAGAGGAGGTAGAGGCGAGAGAGGAGACAAAGGTAGAGGCGGGAGAGGAGGCAATGGCAACGACAAAAGAGGAGGCAATAGCGGGAGAGGAGGCAGAAGTAACAACGGAAGAGGAGGCAATGGCGACAGAGGAGGCATAGAGGGCAATGGCAGAAGAGGAGGTAGATGAGGTAACGGTGGCAGAGAAGGCAAAGAGGGCAATGGTGGAAGAGGAATCGTAGGAAGCGGAGGAGGCAACGGCAAAGGAAGCGATGACGGAAGAGGAGGTAGCGGCAATGGTCCCTTGTTATGAATGTCAAAGTCACGGTTCCACGTGTTGGTTATGATGATATCATTGTTGACATTGACACTCGGCGATGGCGACGATGATTAACGAGGTGGGCTTGGCAACCGCTCTGGGCGCGAAGACGGAGGTTGGGTCGGAGGAGAGGAGACTGGCGCCACAAGGGGCACCACCAGTGTTGGGGCAGGCGCTGGAGGTGTCGGGGTCGGAGCAGGCATTGGAGGAGGTAAAATGGGCGATGGAGGGATGGCTGGCAATGGAGAAGATGGCTACAAAAGAAAGACAAGAACAAAGTTAGCTGTTGTTTAATTAAGAATAATGATATTTGTTTATCAAAAGAGAAAAATAATTAAGAGTTGAGTTCTTTTGCAAAATTTTACTTAAACTTTTGGGTAATCTGTAATCATAACCTTATTGTAAATTATTTTGTTGCAAAAATTATTAGATTTAAACATTTTGGATTCACATGTAAAAACATCTCCATTGGTTATAGAGTTATTTCCACAATACTATAGTTAGTTTGGTACTTAAGATGTGAATAAAATAGAAATTGCAATAGGTCTCGCTTTTAATGCATAAAAGGTATATAATTTAATAGGCATATAATTTTTTTCTCTGTGCAAAGAACATGCCTGTAACTAACTAATTCTTTTGACAAAAAATAGAAGAGACATGAAGTAAATAAGAAATATTCAAACTTGTGCTCCTAATATGTATATATTGACAACTTTTTACAAATCCAGAAGAATATGTGATATATATCTAAATCATGCTTGCAATCAAATCAATTCTCATAAATTTAGAAAGAAAAAATTGTATTTAACTATAATATCTAAAGCATGTTTGCAAAAAAAAAGCAAATCAGTGCCCAGAATTTTAGAGAGAAAAAACTGTACTTGACTGTAATTTCTAACTATAATCAAATATTAGAGAACTTGTGAACAATTAAAAAATAGTACATTAATGAAATCTAAAAATATTAAATATATAGTCAATAATTAAGACAATTTGATCCAGAAAGACATATCCTAGACAAATATAAATTCTTCATTTTTTTCCTCCTTTCCTTTTTACTTAAAATATAAAGTGAAATTGTAGAGATACAAATATACTTTCTCGCTAGATACAATCAAATACCACAATAATTATTCTAATATACGATACATCACAGAAAGAACAAGTGTATACAACAAAAATATGAAAATAAACTTATTTTGAGAAATCAGTCAACATAGAAACACAAGAAGTCCCACGAGACTATTTTATTTATTAGAAGTAGTAGTCCAAGGAGGCAAATCTTTAAATAAATTTGTTCCAGCTTAGAGCTACAAATTTAAAACTTTACCTCAAGACATAAGAACATGTTGGAACTCAACATGTAATATGTTCAAGAAAGTCATTTCTTATTGGACTCTAATAGATATGTTTATTTCATTGGAATTACTAGATCAATATATCTTCGACGAGGAATGAAAATTTTGTAAAGTAATTTGTGAATTTATAAATAAATTTGAAAGAGTAACAAGATTATTTTTTGGAATTTATTATTTTACAACTAATTATTATTTTATGAGTTAACTGAAATTACTGAACTGTTTTATACATATCGAAATGATTTTTTGCTTCAAGATATTATTTCTCTTATGAAAGAAAATTTGAATAAGTATGTTAAAAATTTTCTTACTATATTTTATTTTGCTATTGTTATGGATCCTCGAATTAAATTTGAACGATGCAAATATTTACTTGAAATTTTTTATGAAAAAATGAACTATCCTGATTATTCCCTAGTATAGATAGATATTGAAAATTTTATAAATAATTTGTATGATTTTTATGAATCCCAATTTGAAAATAAACAATCATCCCATCATGCATCTTCATCTAAGCCTAAAAGTTCTTTATATCTGGTTTACAAAAAGATCAAGAAGCTCAAACACATTGAATGAGTTTCATAAATATTTGACTTGTGTCATGGCTCTTGAGATTGGTACAGACTTAGGATTTAAATTTTAATATTTTGACCTGGTGAAAATCACATGAATCGACATATCTGTTAGTGCAAAGGCCCATCACTCGAGTTTTGATAATGATTAACTCATGTAGTTATAGTACTAATGATCTTGTGTTTATTTAGTCTCAGATTTGTGATCAAGATCTTAGTAGGTGTTTAACTTCATCAAAGGATTTCAAGTCAATTTTTAGAGTTAGCACGTATTGATTCAAGAGCTTGTGCATCAAGACCACATCAAGTACTCAAGAGAAGTCTAGCTCTTTGGATCATGTTTGGACCAAGTCAAGAAGATGAGAAGATTTTCAAGTGAAGAACTTCAAGCGAAGACTTGTGTCTAGGTTTGTTTTTATTAAGATTTTGTTTTTAGATAAAATGTAAAGGAAAGTTTAGTTGGTGGATTGCTCAAGTAGATATACACACACTTAAGATTTATTTGTGTTTTCATAAAAGAATTTTCACTTTTGAAAAATACCGTTTTGGTTTTTGGAGTTTCATATATACATGTGTTTTAACCAAAACCTATTTTAGAGCTTAATGTCAAAAACATAGATATTTCATCATATATGTACAGTGGATCATATCCATACACTCTAAGCTTCAAAAGTGTTTAAAATATCTTATTTTTGTATTTGGAGAAGTTTTGAAAAAATCAATTAGAAAAATACAGTTTTTATTTTAAGCCAAAATTTCTAAGTCACAAAAATAGTTCAAAATGTTTGTAACATGTTTTGATTTTACTCAAACATGTTTGTATTTCAAAGTATATAACTGAACTTATTTTTGTAGTTTTTTTGTGGATTTATGAGATTTTATCAAAAGTAAAAAGACAAGTTTTTAATCCCTGAAAATTCTGTTTCTGGCCTTCTGCCAGTCGACCGCACAGTTGACCGAGACAGAGGTCGGTCGACCGACGTGCACAAAACGTGCACGGCTTGTTTGGCTGGTGGTCCGGTCGACCGACCCGGTCGACCGCCACAGAGCTTTGCTATCTGGAAATGGCCCCGGTCGACCGGGCGGTCGACCGACAGAGAGTGTCTGCTCTCTGTATCTAGGCCACGGTCGACCGGCCGATCGACCGCTGGCTCAATGGTCAGACTCTGACAGTTGGCCGGTCGATCGGGCGGTCGACCGACAGCAGACCAGGCTGCTGACTTGCCTGCAACGGCTAGTTTTTAGAGCCTATAAATTGGGGCTTCCTTTGGGCTGTTTTTAACAAGATTTCAAAAGAGTTTTTGGGCTAGTCTTGCATACCTATTTCAGTGGTTTTCTACACAAGTTTTAGAGCAAATATTTTCAAATCAAAAGGAGAGTTTATCAAGAGTTTTCAAAAGTGATTTCTTGTGTTTTCTACCACCAAATCAATCCAAGTTTTTCTCACACACACTTGAGCTTTCCATTGCTATATCATTCCTATAGAAGAGTTGTTGTGAGATTGTTTTTAGGTGATCAAAGTGTTTAGATCACCAAGTGTTCTTTCTTGTATTTTGAGGAGGCGGACTTGCGGATTCTCGTTGTTTCGGGTTCTAGTGAGAACTCGGTGTAGAGGTGCGGCCTCGGCAAGCTTGCGTGCTTGCGGTATGTTTGTTCTTGCGGGAGCAAGTGAGGGGACTAGTGAGTCCAAGAGTTCTAGTATAAACTCCTTGTAGGTGTTGCGGCACCGAGTGATCCGGTGGGATCGATTCTAATAGAATCCTTCATAGTGTTGAAGGCAGGGACATAGAGCAAGTGTGCTCGAACCTCAAAACAAATCTCCTGTGTTTGCGATTGCTCTCTATCTCTCACTTGTGTTTATATCTTGCATGCACTTATTGTTCATATCTATTACTTGCCTGATATACTTGTGCTGACATTGTTATATGTGTGGGATTATTTGCTCACACTTGTATTCAACCAAGAGAGCCAAAGCGGCACCTCAACTCTTATTTAGAGGAATCTTGATGAGATAGTTCAGAGCCCTTCACGGGGAATTCGGCTACACTCTTAGGTTATGCCTTGTGTGTTTAGCTAAAGAATTTTTAGTTTGCATAATTTGTTTTGATTCCGCATTAATTCACCATTAGATTAGCTAGTCACCTATTCACCCCCCTCTAGGTGATTTCAATATCATGTGTTTCCATTATGACGCGTGTTTTTCTAACCCCTTTTGCCTCTATAGTAGCTTCAAAATCTGTTTTTAGTACAGCTAGATGAGTGTTGATTGATACAAGAAACCGCCCGGCATCAGAAGCCATCGAGATGAGCATCTGCGGGAAGGATTAGCAGGATGCAGAGACAAGAAGCAAAAAAATCAGTAGAATAAATTATTGAAAACTCTCCATAAGATGAATGAAGAAATGAAGATCTATATACTTAATTTGTATTTGTATATATCAATTTATACTTCATTTTTAATCGATATACTTCATTTGTATTTGTATCAATTTATCCAAATTATTGGATTATTAATAAAATAAATATATTTTTGTATTTCACAACTTGTAGCAATTCTGACAAAATTTATGGATTTTATGAATTTTTATTGATTTTTTGGGGATATTTAACATTTTTTTAAAAATATAATTTAAAATTCCAATTATTGGATTTTAAAAAAATTAAAATTGACTGGGTTGACCCGACCCGGGACAGGCTCGGCCTGGCCCGGGTGGGTCGGGCCACCCATTATTTGCAGGCGGGTATAAACTTGGCCCAGCCCGGTCCTTGGCCGACCGGACCAGGCTGGGCCAAACCCAACCCGTTTCGCACCCCTACCTTACAACCCAACTTGGTTCTATAATTCTCATCTTTAGTTTTATTTCATTTATTTATTTTGTTGAAAGTAGTTTCAGATTTATTCAAGTTTTATTTTTAATATTTTAGAAACTTATTTATTGGTTTCTTCATCATATTTTCTAACAATTTTGATGACATAACTTTATACCGGGCTAAACCCAGTGAAGCAAAACACAAAAATCACAACGTGTATACTATATAGAAATTAGCAATATTAATCCCACGTCTGACAAACTCTTGACGCCAAAGTAGGCAAAAGATATCTCTTGTGCGCAAAAGATGAGCCTGATTCGAAGTGTCCCTGGAGGAGTTATGTCATTATACTCATTGTCAACATCATCAACATCTCGGCCTCACCATCCTAAGTAGATAGGATCCGAGCCCGTGGGTACTTTGATATTAGGGTCTTGGGCCAGTCTGTAGCATCTTGAGGACAATTTAGCGAACCACATGAAGAGTCTTCGGAGAACATAACACACCTCATGTTATAGGGTTTTGCATGTGACACTTGATAGAAATATATTTCTTTCTTTTTCTATTTTTTGTTTTAGGTTTGTATGTGACAACAATGGATCCACTAGTAGAAAAATGAGTATCCCTCTCAAATTATTCTCCGTTGGTCGTAATCTGTAAGGAATGTTGTAGTAGGGAAAATATCGGTGGGAAATAACACTTTTCTATGGAATTGTCCGTGAGGAATGCTTATTTTTCTAGTAACACTGAGTGTTAGTGATTTGTCATTGATTGTTACGATTAGAGATGTAATAGAAGAATGCGGGCGAAGGAGAAGATGGATGCAGAAGAGGTGTTTGATGAAATTGCTCAACAGGTGCATAAAGAATACGAAAATGTTGTTTACCGATGATCATATGCCGCAGAGACTAACAACAGTGCCAAAAGCTTATACTGTGAGATCTTAATTACTCTGATCCGTTGCATGTACTAATTGGTTATTAACTATGATATTTCCTATATAATAGTCTTAATTCTAAGAATATATGAACAAAACAATTCTTATTCATAAGAATTCACATATATTAGTTTGCGCTGGATTAATTCTTTTTTTATTTTTTATTTTTTAATCAATTAAGTTCCATTAACACTGACAACGAACATTGCAGGGGAATTAATTGTTATTGTTGGCTAGCAATGCTCATTCTATTTCGTTGGTTTCCTTATCCTTTTTCCCTTGTATTTTACACATGGCCAAAAGGAGTTAGGCGCATGTCATGCACGCTCTATGGTATGGCGTGACTATGATGGGAATGAAGCAGTGGGGGTTACTATAGCAACTTTATGCTTTGGGCACTGCAGACTGATGCGTATAATTTGATTTTGGCCAAACAATAAAATTTCTTGAAAAATAATTAAAAAGAAGTCTTAGAACACAATTTTTTGAAAAATAATTAAAAAGAAGTCTCAGAACATAAATTAGTATCAAAGCAATATAATCTGAAATAATCTCATATCGTCAATATGAAACATCCAAGTTTGAAAACCATTAATGATAAAAAGAAGAAACAAATAAATCTTCTCCTTATTGACAAGGAGGGGGAAAAAGAAGCTAAAAAGAAATAAAAAATAAATAAAAAATGAAAAATTTTAAATCTAAAAAAGAAACAAGAACGATGTAGCTGCAGCAGCAAGACCAAGGATTGCAGACACTGAGAGTGAAGGCGGAGCAGCAGTGGCAGAGTTGGCAACATGAGATGCAACATGTGTTTCTGAAGGTGATGAATTTGAATTTGAATTGCGAGGTGGAGAAAGTGGCGTCGCCTTTGGAGGAGGGGGAGAAGGCTGAGGGGGCGACTGGGGAAGAGAATGCGATGGCGGGAGCGGAGGCAGAGGCAACGATGGAAAAGGAGGCAATGGCGGAAGAGGAGGCATAGAAGGCAATGGCGGAAGAGGAGGCAATGGCGGACGAGGAGGCATAAAGGGTAATGGAGGAAGAGGAGGCAGAGGAGGTAACGGTGGTAGAGGAGGCAAAGAGGGTAACGGTGGTAGAGGAGGCAACGACAGAGGAAGCGATGACGGAAGAGGAGGTAGCGGCAATGGTCCATTGTTATGAATGTCAAAGTGACGATTCCACGTGTTGGTTATGCTGATATCATTGTTGACAGTGACACTCGGCGATGGCTGCGGTGATTGACGAGTTGGGCTTGGCAACTGCTCTGGGCGCGAAGACGGAGGTTGAGCCGGAGGAGGGGAGACTGGCGCTACAAGGGGCACCACCGGTGTTGGGGCAGGCGTTGGAGGTGTCGGGGTCGGAGTAGGCATTGGAGGAGGTAAAATGGGCGATGGAGGCATGGCGGGCGATGGAGAAAATGGCTACAAAACAAAGACAAGAGCATAGTTAGTTGCTGTTTAATTAAGAATAATGATATTTGTTTATCAAAAGAAAAATAATGAAAAGTTGAGTTCTTTTGCAAAATTTTACTTAAAATTTTGGGTAATCTGTAATCATAGTCGTATACATAAAAGGTTTATAATTTAATAGGCATATAATTTTTTTCTATGTGTAAAGAACATAACTGTAACTAATTAGTTCTTTTGACAAAAAATAGAAGAGACATGCGGCGAGAAGAAATATTCAAACTTGTCTACAAAAACCCCATTAAAAAATAAAAAGAATATTTATTCAATTCTTACAGCAAGAGCTTGTCTGTAAGAAAAAATAATAAAAAAAGAAATAAAAGCAGAGTCGATGCATACCGAGGGCGCAGGAGACGCCGGCGACGGTGGTGGTGGTGAGGATGGAGCGCGGAGAGAACGGGCGTAGCAGCAATGTTTGTCGCAGTGGTTGAGAAGGGGCCGGGGCCTCATGACCTTGGTGGGCCCCCCTTCTTCGACGACGACGACCATGGTGGTGACGTCGCCGCCGGAGCAGCGACTGCAGCATTGGGGCTCCTTGGAGGAAGTAGCGGCTCCTCCGACGGCGAGGAGGAGGAGGAGGGCGACGCACGTTGCCTTGAGCAAAGAGGAGGAGGCGGAGGCCATGATGACAAGATCGACCTTCAGAGGGTTCTTCGATTCGATGGTGTGGGATTGAATAGAGAGGGAAGAGGCTCTATTTATAGGGAATTTGGAGAGGGAAGAGAGTTAATTTGGAAATTTGAATTGGAATCGAATTAAGTGTTGGAGTTGGATTGAACTACAATTGAGTTGACAGAGGCAAACTCATCATGCTAACGGATTCATTGATTCTTCAATTTATTAATCTTATTATTGTTATTGTTATATGTTGTCAATAGTTGGAGATCGATTAGGATTTGAGATTGAAGAAGAGAGGTCAAGTACTGTTGGTGTTTAAGTTGAAGTAGGAGTTTTGTTGCTTTTCCGATTCCTATTTGGATTAGGATCACAATTAACACCTCTTCCTTCGTCTTCCCCAAATTCCAAACTCAATGCCAATTCAACCAACTCTCTTGGAGACTTTCAGGTCAGGTTATTTTTTGCTGGATTAGTTCTTTTTTTCCCTTCTATTTTTTGTTCTTTGTTTTTTCTTTTAATAATATTGCACTTCCCTTAACAGTTACAA
This sequence comes from Agave tequilana, assembly GCA_038442645.1. Classification (NCBI taxonomy): domain Eukaryota; kingdom Viridiplantae; phylum Streptophyta; class Magnoliopsida; order Asparagales; family Asparagaceae; genus Agave; species Agave tequilana. The sequence continues at coordinate 182,321 of JAVJIF010004365.1, forward strand.
CAACAGAACTAGTGATTTGCTTTTGATTTTTACCGTTAGAATTGTCACAGAAAAATATGGTGCAGGTGAGGTGTTTGATGAAATTGCTCAACGAGGATGGGAAGGAAAGTCGTCCCTGGAACAAGTGATTCAGATGGCCGCTGCTGCCGAGACTGATGATAATGCTGTATACTGTGAGTATCTTGCTTTAATCCTATGCATACTAACTATGATATATTTCCTATTGTAATTACAATGATAATAGTCTTAATTCTAAGAACTATATGTACAAAACTACTCTTTTTCAAATGAATTCACATATATTTGTTGTTGTGCTAGTGCTTAGCATCTGCAGCCCACATGAGCTAAATATTTTGACATGGAATTCGTGAAGCACATTCATCGTACTGGATGTGAGTGCGATATGATACCATACTTACACAACATAACACACTCATACATGACACATGGATATGGATGAGATATGATACGGCTAACAGAAGTACGAAATGGATACAAGAAAAATTTTGTAGATGCACACAACACAAAACAACACACTCATACATGATGCATTGATATGGATGAGATATCATGAGAAAGATATCACCATTAGAGAGATGTTTTTATCCTTTATGTGAATTATTTGCTTTTGTCTATGCTATCTCTCCTGCTATTTATGTTTTTGATAAATTGCTTCTAGTTTTGTTCACTTTTTATGGCTCTTCTTCACTGATCCACATTTTTGAGAAGCGTGAGATAAGGATATGTTTGATACTAAGATATGACGAGATCACCCAGCAACCAAAATTAACTCTGCCAATAAACTTATAAAATGCTTAACAATTATCTGAAGCCATGCCATAGAGAACCAATAAAATGACGCGTTGGTGTAAACCAACCACACTACCATCACAATCCCATGGTGCCTATGCAGCATGGTTGAGCTTTTCGCAGGGTCGTGTGGGGAAGAGATTTGTGTATTTACAATGGCATTGCCGGTTTTTGCTTCCCCCATTCTCGTTGATAAGCGCTTGAGAATGGGAATAGCTGAAAGATTTTCTTTGGATCTCTTAATTGAGAAGGTTGCTCATAACTTGGCTCATGGACACCACTCCGTTGGGAGCGGAGCTGCTTAGAGACACCACCAAATTCTCCCAACTTTCCTGTAGCGAGCTAAGTAATAGAAGTGTTTGAAGCTCATCCTTTTATACCATCTTCATGATAGCAAGCTGATTCACGACACTTTGAATCTGATTGAGATGCTCGACGATGGATTCACCTTTCTTGAACTTGAGTTTGACAAGATTTTTAATCAAGAATGCCTTGTTGCTCGTGATCTTCCTTTCATGGAGATCTTCAAGCTTCTTCCAAAGGAATTTTGATGATGTCTCATTTGATACATGATGGAATACGGTGTCATCCAACCACAGCTGAATGGTATCGATGGCCTTGCGGTCAAGCTTCTTCCAATCTTCGGCTGACATGAACTCTAGATTCGCAGCATCACCTCTATAGGTGCGTAGAGATCTTTGTAGAAGGTCCTCCATTTTTGCCTACCAAATCGTCTAATTTTAACCATTCAAGCTGATCATTTGAACTCTGCCGGTGGGATTCTCCATCCTACTACAAGAGCTTGATGAACCTGGCTCTGATACCACTTGTTGCAAAAAATCTATTAAAATTGTGATATATAATTTCCTTCTTTGTATTGAGATGAAATGAGTAATGTTAGCTAGTGATAAAATAGTAAATGAGGCACACAAATTTTTACATGGAAAACCCACTAAGGGGAAAACCATGAGACCTAATCTAGTTCAAATCTTCCAGTACCTCCAAATAATGAGATTACAATCACTAGAGGAGTACCAAGTATCAACAATCAACAAGATACTTCACTATGAAGAGCGGATAGCATGAAATGAACTCACCGGAATAAGGTGGAAATTGAGAACAGTAGAGGACCCATATCAATGATCTCACAAAACAACACACTCATACATGATGCATTGATATGGATGAGATATCATGAGAAAGATATCACCATTAGAGAGATGTTTTATCCTTTATGTGAATTGTTTGCTTTTGTCTATGCTATCTCTCCTGCTATTTATGTTTTTGATAAATTGCTTCTAGTTTTGTTCACTTTTTATGGCTCTTCTTCACTGATCCACATTTTTGAGAAGCGTGAGATAAGGATATGTTTGATACTAAGATATGACGAGATCACCCAGCAACCAAAATTAACTCTGCCAATAAACTTATAAAATGCTTAACAATTATCTGAAGCCATGCCATAGAGAACCAATAAAATGACGCGTTGGTGTAAACCAACCACACTACCATCACAATCCCATGGTGCCTATGCAGCATGGTTGAGCTTTTCGCAGGGTCGTGTGGGGAAGAGATTTGTGTATTTACAATGGCATTGCCGGTTTTTGCTTCCCCCATTCTCGTTGATAAGCGCTTGAGAATGGGAATAGCTGAAAGATTTTCTTTGGATCTCTTAATTGAGAAGGTTGCTCGTAACTTGGCTCATGGACGCCACTCCGTCGGGAGCGGAGCTGCTTAGAGACACCACCAAATTCTCCCAACTTTCCTGTAGCGAGCTAAGCAATAGAAGTGTTTGAAGCTCATCCTTTTATACCATCTTCATGATAGCAAGCTGATTCACGATACTTTGAATCTGATTGAGATGCTCGACGATGGATTCACCTTCCTTGAACTTGAGTTTGACAAGATTGAATCAAGAATGCCTTGTTGCTCGTGATCTTCCTTTCATGGAGATCTTCAAGCTTCTTCCAAAGGAATTTTGATGATGTCTCATTTGATACATGATGGAATACGGTGTCATCCAACCACAGCTAAATGGTGTCGATGGCCTTGCGGTCAAGCTTCTTGCAATCTTCGGCTGACATGAACTCTAGATTCGCAGCATCACCTCTATAGGTGCGTAGAGATCTTTGTAGAAGGTCCTCCATTTTTGCCTACCAAATCATCCAATTTTAACCATTCAAGCTGATCATTTGAACTCTGCTTGTAGGATTCTCCATCCTACTACAAGAGCTTGATGAACCTGGCTCTGATACCACTTGTTGCGAAAAATCTATTAAAATTGTGATATATAATTTCCTTCTTTGTATTGAGATGAAATGAATAATGTTAGCTAGTGATAAAATAGTAAATGAGGCACACAAATTTTTACATGGAAAACCCACTAAGGGGAAAACTGTGAGACCTAATCTAGTTCAAATCTTCCAGTACCTCCAAATAATGAGATTACAATCACTAGAGGAGTACCAAGTATCAACAATCAACAAGATACTTCACTATGAAAAGCGGATAGCATGAAATGAACTCACCAGAACAAGGTGGAAATTGAGAACAGTAGAGGACCCATATCAATGATCTGACCGTTGGATGTGAGACCTAATACCTGAGGAACAATACTCTTAAATTTTTACTTGATCGAATAAGGTCTGAACTTCTTGTTTCAGACTGCTCACACTCGTTTCTCTCTACATCTTTCTATTTTATTTTTGTGATGCTCCCATCTCCTCTCTTTTTATATAGAGGCTCTTCAATTTCTCTTCCAATTTATAGGGGATCAAAAAGAGTGCATGGAATTTAAAAGGCTGCCAATTACTCTCACAATTGATGGGGAAACCAAAGGGGTGCATGGAAGTGTGTGATACACGAAGAGTCATGCATGAATGCATACGGTAGACGAAGTCTTCTCATCATATGTCTGTACATTTCCATTAACTAAGATGGTAGAGGCAAACACGAAGTGACGACGATGGTCCACTGTTATTGTAACACCCCGTTCCTGGAATACGTACTTAGTTGCGTATTCAGATTTCTCGATTTTATTTTTCGATTTGCTCTTGTATTTATTCTGTATTATGAATTCTTTATATGATCATTTTGTCTTGGATTTGGATTCGTGGATTCGGAGTCAACCTTAGTTTGAACCGAAGGCCCGATCCCAGAGTATTGCTCGGTTTGGACATTCTGGTATTCCTATTTGACCGATGTCAGTTTTAAACATCATTTTCCAATATTCTGGATTTTATGTGAATTTCTGAAATTTTCCTGGATTAAGTTGAAAATCTTCAAAACCGGTGTCGGCCAGTTTCGTTGACCGATTCCCGGATTTTTAATTTACAAACAGTTTGGAATTACCAAAAGTGCCTTTAGGCATTATTTCTTAAAATCATATTTTCTATCTAAATACTTTTTCTGGGAATTATCAGAATTTATTGAAAACCCGGCCAATCCGGCGTATACCGAGATTGACGGTTGACCTTATGATTTTTATCTTGAAAATGAGATTGAATCTTTGAAAACCGATTTCACCAAAAATCATTTTATAATAATTATGATTTTTGAGAATTTTTGGGAAGCTTTCCAAGTTACTTCATTTTTGGGCTTTTCCGGTGTTTTCCCAGATACCGAGGAGATGGTCCCATATATTCCACTTTGTCTTTTCCCATTTTCTCTCTCCTTCCTTAAACGCGGATCTCACCAACCTAGGATTCCGCATTTATTGTGAAGATCCTCCCCATTTCGCATTTAATGCACTTCAGATCAAATCCCATCAATTATCATGACTTTCTCTCTCCTCTGTTAAAAACGCAGCTTTTGGCTTTCCCTAAACGCAGCCTTAATCCCTGCGTTTAGCCCATTTTTCCTAAACGCAAGTGTGCTGCGTTTCATGTGGGAAACGCAAGAAATCTTCTCCCTTGTTTCCTTTTTGTCTTATATGGGTGTAACATCACCTTACCCTTTTTCTCTCTCTTCATTTAATTCTTCCCTTCCAAAACATCATTTCCAAGACACCCCACCCCCCTCTCATCATCATTGCTGGTCAAGAGAGAGAGAGAGGGCTGCGTTTCATGTGGGGGAAACGCAAGAATCCCTTTTTGTTGTTTTTGTCTTATATGATATGCAACATTATTTCATCCTCTTTTCTCTCTCTTCATTTAATGCTCTCTTCCATATTGTCATTTCCAAGACACCCACTCCTTTCTCTTCATCACTACAACCGGCCATGTGGCAAGAGAAATGTCAAATCTCCCCATTTTACAAAAACCCCCTTGCCTTTATTTAATTGCATCACTTCACAAACCCAAATCCTATAAATACCTCCTCTCCTTCTCTCTCCCTTCATTTTTTTACTTCTCCTTCATCTTCCTTGCTTCATGCAGCCAACAGAGGAGCCACCAAGAGAGAGCTCCTTCTCTTGCTTCCTTCCTCACCAAACTTCACCACCTTCAACCTCCAACACTTTGTGAGAACCGGCTCCTCCTTTTGGATTGGGGCCGTGTTTCTTCTCCATTGGCAAAACTTAGGGTCGGTGCCCTCCTTTTGGATTGGGACCGAGCTTCCCTTCGTTGGACGCAGCAAAGATCTTGTTAGGCGAGTAATTCTCGCTATCCGCTTGCCTTCGTATTTTATTGACTATGCGGATGTTCTCGCTTGATTTTCCTATTTCGGCGAGTGCTTTTCCTCGCCAAGAACTTGTATTTTTATCAACAAACTATAACTCTTAAAAAGCTGTTACTGCTCACTGTTTCCCAGTATTAGTCGACTTGCCCAAATCATAAGTCGACTAAACCTTTGAAACGCAGCCTGGTTATTTTGGAACGCACCTTATTAGTCGACTAATCCTTTGTGCCAGTCGACTAACCTTTCCTGGAACGCGTCCTTTTCCTGGAACGCTGCCTACTCTTTCATCCCTTATTGACCAACTCTTTCTTGTGAGACGCGGGCTTGTGAAACGCGGATTCATGAGACGCGGACTTGTGGTAAGACGCGGACTTGTGGAACGCGACTTCGTGAGACGCAGTTTTGCGAAACGCAGCATACTAGTCGACTGACCCCCCTGCTCCTAGTCGACTAACCCTTCCTAACGCGGATCCCATGCCCGCGTCTTTGTCCTATTCATCTTGCCGTAACGCAGAGTTTTATCCGCGTCCGCGCTCCCCTTGCGTCCTGACTTGAACGCAGACCTCGCGTTTGAGGCATCTCGCGACGCGAATCCCGCGTCTACTATTCCCGCGTCTGCCATTCTCGCGACGCGAACCTTGCGTCTACCATTCTTGCAACGCGAACCCCGCGTCTGCTATTTCCTGCGTCTGGCATACCCCTACTTGACACTTACTCATGTTGTACTACCTGTTCCCGTCAAGTCCTGAATGGAACTAAGTGCCACATAGAACAAAGTGCCACATCACACTCGTGGTGGGGGCCACCTCTTGAATCTGTGGGGGCCACCTCTAGAATCCATCCCCTCAGAGCAAAGTGCCACATGGAACAAAGTGCCACACCATACCCGGTGGGGGCCACCTCTTGAATCCGTGGGGGCCACCTCTTGAATCTGCAGGGCCATCTCTTGTTTATACCTGATTCTTGTTATGACTCCTGTTATGATCCCCATTCCTGATCATATCCTGCTTACTTGATATACTATTATAATTAGACAACTTGCACCGGTTTGGGGGAAACTGATGGGCCCTGATTAATCATGTTCATGGTGGCACTATCGAGTCACGCGTGGCCACATACTTGAGGGATTACCTGGCGGCCACCAGGGATTCCGTGGGGTGTGCTGGCACCCCTACTCCTGATATTCATGCCGGGTATGCACACGCCCTAGACCTATTTCTATGGGATCTGCGATACTCTATTCCTGTTCGGGCGACCATAAGTCCCGGTACCTAGCGGTACGTTCCGGCTCAGCACCGGATACTCCTGAACCGTTGTCCCGGGCATGTACGGGACCCATCCAGAACATGATTCATCGAACTTTAATCAGTTTCCAGATAACTTGCTCTATAAGTTGTAAGTAGAAGTATGTGTAATGGGACGCATACTAAAACCTACAACTTAGACAGCCTAATCATAATAATAATTCTAATATGATTCCGTCGTATTGTTTTGTAACTCGAGCTGTACAAGTTCAGGTTACGGTGACATGAGGTAAGGGTATATGGATGAGGGTTTCCTTGTTTGGATTATTCCTTCGAGGTACTAATCTCATGGAGCCATAACCTAGACCTGCACAATTGGATTTACTCGTAATCGGTTTTTATTCTGTTTTATCGGTTTTATGTTAACTTAGGAGATAACTAGTATTGCTCTATCCACTTTACTGCTTATCCTGTTATACCATGGTTGCCACCTACTACATTCTATTTGTTCCTACATGCTTATGTCTACAACATGATTTTCATGCTTATAATCCAGATTTACTGATACGCATGTGCTTACCCATACTCGCCATTTGGCTTTTGTTTTACTACTCGCCTGGGGAGTTTCATCTGACGCCCCTGGATTCTCACGTCCAGGTCCTGGAGCTTGGAGCTAGAGGATTCTTCTTGCTGAGGACCAAGTTTACTTCTGTGGAGCGGTCAGATCAGCTGTAGCTCCAGTCCCATCCTTGCACCTCCTGATTTGCTCGCGATACCTCCAGCTATCTCGTGAGCATCCTTTTGTACTGCTCATATATGTATATTTCTTGTATTCTCGCAATTGCGCCTATCAGGTGATGTAATATTATTATAATATTAAGATCACCTCTGGTGATAACTCTGTAATTGGACTCATGTATTGGAATGTATAATGCACCACTTGCTTCCGTACTCTGAATCTTGCATGTACTGATGCTTAGCGTATATACGTGAGGGTATTTCTGACCTGCGTATATACGTCGCAGTGACGTCTCTGTATCCGCGGGATCGGGGCGTTACAGGTTGGTATCAGAGCCTAGTTCAGCTTAGGCTCTTACTTCCTCAGTACGTTCAGATGGCAAATTAATGGTAAAGGAATTTGCAACTGGAATGCATGAGTCTTGGTTATACATTCCAACTACAAGTACAGGGTTATCTATTTCTTCCTTCTAATCTATTTCTTGAATCCTGAGAACCTTCAATCTTTTACCTTCCAGTTTCTTCTTGTCACCCTTTCAACCAACTCAGATATGGAAAGACGGAGTACACGTAATGGTGCTGGTACTCCTCAAGATGGACCCAACAGGGACAATGATGGTATGATGAGGGTACTTCAAGGGATGATGCAGAGTCAACAACAGCAGACAGAGCTTCTGCGTCAAGGACTGTTGTTTGCACCCCGAGAACAGAGGCCAGGCAATGTGTCAGATTTCAGGAGATTACAGCCGGCCGTATTTTCTAGTACAGAGAAGCCTCTGGATGCTGAACAATGGCTGATAGACACAACAGATCTTTTGAAGGCAGCCCGAGTCCCGGATGAGAACCAAGTGGAAGTGGCCAAGATACAGCTGAGAGATGTGGCCAGAACCTGGTGGTTGGCAGAAGAAGCAACACTGGAGAAACCTATTACGTGGGACCAATTCTCAAAGGGTTTCTACGAGAGATTCTTCCCGGCAACAGCCCAAAAAGAAATGGAAGAACAATTTATCCGGCTGCAGCAACGGAACCGGTCAGTGGATGAATATGCTGCTGAATTCTTGAGGCTCAGCAGATTTGCTCCCTACATGGTGACAGATGAAGAAAAGAGGGCGAGCAGGTTTCAACAAGGGCTGAAGATGGATGTCCAGATGTTCCTTATTCCTCAACAGCTGAAGACATACTCTCAGGTCCTCTCCATTGCCCGTGAAGTAGAAAGGGGACTGGAGAAGAAGAATGAGAACCAGGTGCAAAACAAGTCAGTGAAGAGGCCCTTTCAGTTGATAAGTGCGGAAGATACAGCTAGGACAACCCATGGTCCAGTGATTAAGCGACCATTCCAACCTCCCCAGCAGCAGATGATATGCGGGTACTGCCAGAAGCCTGGACACATCCAACGCAATTGTCGAAGAGCTAATAGGCTATGCTTGGTATGTGGATCTGGGAATCACTCTATAGGTGATTGTCCATTCAAGAGGAATTACCCAATACCACCAGCAATTCCAGCACGAGCAGCACCCCCGGCACTTCCAGCTCCACCACTGAGAAGGAACCCAGAACCTGTTGACCGAAGAGCTCCATTTCCACCCCAGCAACATGATCACCCACAGAGAGGAGCAAAACCCAGAGCAGATTATGGCAGGGGCCAAGTTCACAACATGGCAGCAGAGATATCAGATGAAGCAGCAGCAGAGTATGAAGCTCAGTATCTGGAGCAGGAACCTTGAGGAAGTCACTGTGACAGCACCCCCTGACCTTTTGTATTTTGAGTTGGTAATCCTTCGTGGATATTCCTCCTTATCCTGTTCTCATTGTCCATCCTGGTCCTTCCTGTGTTCATCTTAACCCTGTTTTGGTTTTATGAAGCCTTCATTCCAGCCTTTGTCCTCCTTGTGTTCAATTTACCCCTTAACGAAATTGCGAGGACGCAATTTTTTGTAAGGTGGATGGATTGTAACACCCCGTTCCTGGAATACGTACTTAGTTGCGTATTCAGATTTCTCGATTTTATTTTTCGATTTGCTCTTGTATTTATTCTGTATTATGAATTCTTTATATGATCGTTTTGTCTTGGATTTGGATTCGTGGATTCGGAGTCAACCTTAGTTTGAACCGAAGGCCCGATCCTAGAGTATTGCTCGGTTTGGACATTCTGGTATTCCTATTTGACCGATGTCAGTTTTAAACATCATTTTCCAATATTCTGGATTTTATGTGAATTTCTGGAATTTTCCTGGATTAAGTTGAAAATCTTCAAAACCGGTGTTGGCCAGTTTCGTTGACCGATTCCCAGATTTTTAATTTACAAACAGTTTGGAATTACCAAAAGTGCCTTTAGGCATTATTTCTTAAAATCATATTTTCTATCTAAATACTTTTTCTGGGAATTATCAGAATTTATTGAAAACCCGGCCAATCCGGCGTATACCGAGATTGACGGTTGACCTTATGATTTTTATCTTGAAAATGAGATTGAATCTTTGAAAACCGATTTCACCAAAAATCATTTTATAATAATTATGATTTTTGAGAATTTTTGGGAAGCTTTCCAAGTTACTTCATTTTTGGGCTTTTCCGGTGTTTTCCCAGATACCGAGGAGATGGTCCTATATATTCCACTTTGTCTTTTCCCATTTTCTCTCTCCTTCCTTAAACGCGGATCTCACCAACCTAGGATTCCGCATTTATTGTGAAGATCCTCCCCATTTCGCATTTAATGCACTTCAGATCAAATCCCATCAATTATCATGACTTTCTCTCTCCTCTGTTAAAAACGCAGCTTTTGGCTTTCCCTAAACGCAGCCTTAATCCCTGCGTTTAGCCCATTTTTCCTAAACGCAAGTGTGCTGCGTTTCATGTGGGAAACGCAAGAAATCTTCTCCCTTGTTTCCTTTTTGTCTTATATGGGTGTAACATCACCTTACCCTTTTTCTCTCTCTTCATTTAATTCTTCCCTTCCAAAACATCATTTCCAAGACACCCCACCCCCCTCTCATCATCATTGCTGGTCAAGAGAGAGAGAGAGGGCTGCGTTTCATGTGGGGGAAACGCAAGAATCCCTTTTTGTTGTTTTTGTCTTATATGATATGCAACATTATTTCATCCTCTTTTCTCTCTCTTCATTTAATGCTCTCTTCCATATTGTCATTTCCAAGACACCCACTCCTTTCTCTTCATCACTACAACCGGCCATGTGGCAAGAGAAATGTCAAATCTCCCCATTTTACAAAAACCCCCTTACCTTTATTTAATTGCATCACTTCACAAACCCAAATCCTATAAATACCTCCTCTCCTTCTCTCTCCCTTCATTTTTTTACTTCTCCTTCATCTTCCTTGCTTCATGCAGCCAACAGAGGAGCCACCAAGAGAGAGCTCCTTCTCTTGCTTCCTTCCTCACCAAACTTCACCACCTTCAACCTCCAACACTTTGTGAGAACCGGCTCCTCCTTTTGGATTGGGGCCGTGTTTCTTCTCCATTGGCAAAACTTAGGGTCGGTGCCCTCCTTTTGGATTGGGACCGAGCTTCCCTTCGTTGGACGCAGCAAAGATCTTGTTAGGCGAGTAATTCTCGCTATCCGCTTGCCTTCGTATTTTATTGACTATGCGGATGTTCTCGCTTGATTTTCCTATTTCGGCGAGTGCTTTTCCTCGCCAAGAACTTGTATTTTTATCAACAAACTATAACTCTTAAAAAGCTGTTACTGCTCACTGTTTCCCAGTATTAGTCGACTTGCCCAAATCATAAGTCGACTAAACCCTTGAAACGCAGCCTGGTTATTTTGGAACGCACCTTATTAGTCGACTAATCCTTTGTGCCAGTCGACTAACCTTTCCTGGAACGCGTCCTTTTCCTGGAACGCTGCCTACTCTTTCATCCCTTATTGACCAACTCTTTCTTGTGAGACGCGGGCTTGTGAAACGCGGATTCATGAGACGCGGACTTGTGGTAAGACGCGGACTTGTGGAACGCGACTTCGTGAGACGCAGTTTTGCGAAACGCAGCATACTAGTCGACTGACCCCCCTGCTCCTAGTCGACTAACCCTTCCTAACGCGGATCCCATGCCCGCGTCTTTGTCCTATTCATCTTGCCGTAACGCAGAGTTTTATCCGCGTCCGCGCTCCCCTTGCGTCCTGACTTGAACGCAGACCTCGCGTTTGAGGCATCTCGCGACGCGAATCCCGCGTCTACTATTCCCGCGTCTGCCATTCTCGTGACGCGAACCTTGCGTCTACCATTCTTGCAACGCGAACCCCGCGTCTGCTATTTCCTGCGTCTGGCATACCCCTACTTGACACTTACTCATGTTGTACTACCTGTTCCCGTCAAGTCCTGAATGGAACTAAGTGCCACATAGAACAAAGTGCCACATCACACTCGTGGTGGGGGCCACCTCTTGAATCTGTGGGGGCCACCTCTAGAATCCATCCCCTCAGAGCAAAGTGCCACATGGAACAAAGTGCCACACCATACCCGGTGGGGGCCACCTCTTGAATCCGTGGGGGCCACCTCTTGAATCTGCAGGGCCATCTCTTGTTTATACCTGATTCTTGTTATGACTCCTGTTATGATCCCCATTCCTGATCATATCCTGCTTACTTGATATACTATTATAATTAGACAACTTGCACCGGTTTGGGGGAAACTGATGGGCCCTGATTAATCATGTTCATGGTGGCACTATCGAGTCACGCGTGGCCACATACTTGAGGGATTACCTGGCAGCCACCAGGGATTCCGTGGGGTGTGCTGGCACCCCTACTCCTGATATTCATGCCGGGTATGCACACGCCCTAGACCTATTTCTATGGGATCTGCGATACTCTATTCCTATTCGGGCGACCATAAGTCCCGGTACCTAGCGGTACGTTCCGGCTCAGCACCGGATACTCCTGAACCGTTGTCCCGGGCATGTACGGGACCCATCCAGAACATGATTCATCGAACTTTAATCAGTTTCCAGATAACTTGCTCTATAAGTTGTAAGTAGAAGTATGTGTAATGGGACGCATACTAAAACCTACAACTTAGACAGCCTAATCATAATAATAATTCTAATATGATTCCGTCGTATTGTTTTGTAACTCGAGCTGTACAAGTTCAGGTTACGGTGACATGAGGTAAGGGTATATGGATGAGGGTTTCCTTGTTTGGATTATTCCTTCGAGGTACTAATCTCATGGAGCCATAACCTAGACCTGCACAATTGGATTTACTCGTAATCGGTTTTTATTCTGTTTTATCGGTTTTATGTTAACTTAGGAGATAACTAGTATTGCTCTATCCACTTTACTGCTTATCCTGTTATACCATGGTTGCCACCTACTACATTCTATTTGTTCCTACATGCTTATGTCTACAACATGATTTTCATGCTTATAATCCAGATTTACTGATACGCATGTGCTTACCCATACTCGCCATTTGGCTTTTGTTTTACTACTCGCCTGGGGAGTTTCATCTGACTCCCCTGGATTCTCACGTCCAGGTCCTGGAGCTTGGAGCTAGAGGATTCTTCTTGCTGAGGACCAAGTTTACTTCTGTGGAGCGGTCAGATCAGCTGTAGCTCCAGTCCCATCCTTGCACCTCCTGATTTGCTCGCGATACCTCCAGCTATCTCGTGAGCATCCTTTTGTACTGCTCATATATGTATATTTCTTGTATTCTCGCAATTGCGCCTATCAGGTGATGTAATATTATTATAATATTAAGATCACCTCTGGTGATAACTCTGTAATTGGACTCATGTATTGGAATGTATAATGCACCACTTGCTTCCGTACTCTGAATCTTGCATGTACTGATGCTTAGCGTATATACGTGAGGGTATTTCTGACCTGCGTATATACGTCGCAGTGACGTCTCCGTATCCGCGGGATCGGGGCGTTACAGTTATGGATGTCAAAGTCAGAATTCCATGTGTTGCTTACACTACTATCATTGTCGATAGTGACACCCTGTGATGGCAGAGGTGATTGCGGAGGTGGGATCGACAACTTGATTGAGGAGGTGGGATCGACAACTCCTCTGGGGGCGAAGACGGAGCTTGGGTAGGAGGGAAGACTGGTGCTGCTGGGGCACTTTCGGTGTCGGCGCAGGCACCGAAGGTGTGATTGGGGAGGGAGCAAGTGTTGGGGTCGGAGACTGATGAGTAGGAGGCGACGATGGCTGCAAAAGATAGTCTAAGAGAATTGTTAGCTTCAGTTTATAGATAATGATAATATTTATCAAAAGTGAAATAATAAAAAAGTTGAGTTTCTTTTGCAGAATTTTACTTTATATTTTGGCTAATCATAACTTTATTCTAAATAAATTTGTTGCAAAATTTATGAAATTTCTTATTCTAAGTTAAATTCTTGCAAATTTTTGAAATTTCAAGTAAAAACAATTACCTTGGTTGTAAACAAGATTATAGTTAGTGTATCGGTAATTAAAATATGGATAAAAATAAAAATTACAATAGTTACCACATGCTTTTAATACATAAAAATATGAAAATTTTATTTCAGATGCATACAGTTTTTCTACTTTTGCGAAGAAGATGCTTGTAACCTAGTTAATTCTTTTGATAAAAATAGAAGATATGAAGTGAAAAAGAATACCCAACCTCATGCTTCTAATATTGTAGATATAGATATAAACTTCTACAAATCATGAAGGATATATTAATATGTCTAAATCATGTTTGCAATAAATCAAATTAGTGCCCATAATTTTAGAGAGAAAAAATTATAAGTAAATCTAATTTCTAACTATAATCAACTATTAGAGAACTTGTCAACAAGTAAAAAGTAGTACATTAATAAAATCCAAAAATATTAAATATATAGACAATAATTGAGACAGTGATTCTCTGACTCACTGTTGTGGGTAATTCCCGGAGGAGTTATGCACACACCAAATTGTATTGATTAACGGACGAATTGTTCAGATTAAACCAGAGCAAAGGCACAGATTTAAGTGGAAACTCGAAAGGTAAAAATCACGGTGCAAGAGAGGGAGAGGATTTGATTGTACACGTACATTGCATATTTAGTATCGCATATGTCACATTTTCACATTTATTTTATAATAAAACTCTGCTATTTAATTCATTTTAATGTTTAATGGTATGTCGGGTAATTTTTGGAGAAAGAAGAGAATGGACAAGTTTATCTAATTAAATCTGGAGTTTTAAAAGCTCAAGCAAATCATTTAATGATCTACTCAAATTCAGAGGTTTAGAAGCTATTCTATGCAAAAACTACAACAAATCAGAGAAGATAGCACCAGATAAAATCAGTTAAAACTGGATTTTTGAAGATCCATTTGGCTAACTTGAAGATCAACTAAGATAATCCCAAATCAAGAAGTTTCTAGGCAAATTTTATCAGAAAATATGGGATAACAGAGAGAGGATATTATCAAATCTATTCCAACTAAATTGGATTTTAGTTGGATTTATTATCCTTGCTTGATAAATCAATGAAGATAATCTCAGATCCAGAAGTCCAGCGATGAATTTATAAGTTACAAAGGGATAGCAAGGATAAGGATATTGGTTGTTAGGCTAGCGATTTGAGGTCATCTCTTCACCACCCTTTGGCACTCCTTTTATCCTATAAATACTGCAATTTATGAAGGCAAAAGAGGACAATGAAGCAGAGAGTAGAATAGATTTTTGTATAGGTTTAACTTAGGTTCTTCTTTCTCTTTTAATGTAATTTTTATTTTTCTTTATGTAACTGAGAGGAGAGGAGTTTCATATAGAAATGAGAGCAAAGTTTGTACTGAGGGTGACACTGGTGTAAGTAAGTCTTTTCTTTCATTATTACTTGAATCAAATTGAAATTTCTTTTCTTCTTTACTGTTGTTTTTGTTTTTTTTCTCTCTCCTGTGTTTTTGAATCCAAATGACTCTGATAGCCTCGAAGTTGCCTTACCCTTGCAAGTGTTGTTGATGTCTTATGGTGATGGATAGTCATTCCTATGATAGTGTAGCTTGACCCTTCATTTCGTAGTGTAAATCGGGAATGGAAAAGATTCTATTTGTCATACTTCGTTCGCCTTTAAACAAAGGTACATCGTCGATGCGGGTCAAAGGTAAGCAGGCGTCAAAGAGGTAAATAAATATTTTTTTTAGTTTTCTTTTTTTCTTTAATCCTTAGTTTAAATCACTACCATCTTCCAACTCTTTTATTCACTTTTTTTAATTTCTTTATATAAATCTATTTTCTATTTTCTCCACCTTCTCAATCTACTACTTTCTTCGCAAATTAACATAACCTATTTTCTTTTTCTTTTAAAGAACAAGAAAACTTTAGCCATTTCAAATGAACTAAAGAGAACTTACGTATAAACTTTCATCGCTAATCCCTCTTTGTGGATCACGACCTGTATAGCCACTTGTTATAGCGGTAGTACTGAGTACTTGTACTACCTATTATAAAGTTCTGAAATTCGGTAATTTTCTGTGTGTAGGTTCCAACTCAATCAAATTTTGGCGCCGTTGCCGTGGAGGGACGGTAAGTGACTCTTTTTTGTTTACTTTATTGATTAACTTTCTTCTCTGTTCTTGGTGTACAGGTTTAACAATAAGGAAATTTTTGCTACAGTAGGCATATAAGTAGCCCTGGACTCTGCTCAAGAAAGCAGAGCCCAGAAGCCCTCAGAATTGCTACATTACCGTGGCAATCCGAGTGAACTATTAACCTGTATTTTTTACATGTTGACTGAATTGTAAAGTTTAAATATCTGTAGTTATTTATTTTCTTATTGACTCACTGTACATACATTTCTAATTCAACAGTAAAAGGTTGATTGTAAATGCTAAAAACGGTTTAGACTTTGCATTTAAGCACGTGTCTATTTCATTATATTTTCTATTTATTGTTGAAGAGTGCTGGAGCCAAGGTATATGTGCATATCATTTAGTATAAGGTTCATTCTTGTATGAAATATTGCTTGAGTGTTACTTAATTTATATACTTGTACACTAGACTACACTGAATTAAGGGCTTGTCCTATAAACAAGATAAGGTGAGAAAATCATTACCCTTTTTTAGCTCACAAATAATCTATCACTCACTAATCCAAACCTAACTAAAACTGAGTAGACGTTGGCGTTAGGGATATCTCGGACTCAATAGGAGACTGACCTAAGGGGGAAGTTGATTAGAATTTGACTCTTACCAAATCGGTGTCAAATGTTGGGATTGATGAGGCGAAACCTCGAAGAACAATGATTTGATATAATTAGGCTGGCTACTTAGGCACGGATACCTCACACTGATCTTGCCCCAACCTGGCCGATTAATTTGTGGTCAGATTTTGTAATATACTCCTCGTGGACTGTCTAACCAGTTTGGAGTCGTCTAGGTCTAAGGTCTACCCTAACTTAAGATAGATTTTTTCATTTTTATTTGTTTATTTGTTTGCTTGTTTTTGTTTTTTTATTTTTGACATCTTGGTGATATAGATTATAATTACAATTATTCATATACAAATAGTGATCCATATTTCATCTCGACCTTTTTTGACTCGGATATTACCAACTCGGTATATCATAACTTTAACCAACCAAGTATGTTGGATTGGTCTTATCCAAATCAATATATACCCTAGTCCCAATACTATGAACGAGACTGGAACAATCATCACCACTCTTCACAGCGTCAGTGTGGATACAACTCCCCTGAGTCATATTGTCAAAAACCTTACCAACATCCAGCTTCATATGCCTCTTTTCTCGAACAACCAATAAAAGAACCAATTGACTAGGAAAAGAGGATGGAAGTCTTAGAAGAGCTCGAGCGACGAATTCAAAATCTAGAAGACTCAAAATCCCATAAAAAATTTCAAATCCAAGATTCTTACTCCATTTTTTCAAGTCCCACAATAAGAAAAATATACTGACTTAGAAAAGAGTATAGAATCCATGATTCAATTCTAAAGTGATCCACCCGATATTATAGAAGCAAAACTTAGTCGATTGGAAAACATGCGTAGGAATAAGAAAACTTTCCCTATCCAATATTTAACTATTCCCGACACTTCTAGCCATATTGATGAAAACTAAGAATCATGGTATTTTGAAGACTTTGACCAAGATTCAATTGCAACACAAAACCTTGAACTTAATCAATATCAACCCATTGACAAATTGGCAAGTTTTTATTTTAATGAGATTGAACTTGATTATGAATGTGAACCCGATCCCCAACCTTGTGATTTAGTTCCCATTTTCGAATCTATGTTGACTCTGATATCCTTAACTGATTTGGACTCATTTCCCAAGCCGAATTGATTCCCGTATCCATAGATCTTGAAACTGAACCACCAATTTTGAATAGTCATATTCTATTGATAGGAAAGAATGTGAATTTTATTTTTTGATTTGGACTCAACTGTTGAACAATTACCAACTCTCAAACTTACACCTAATTTTCTCGAGTTAGTAATGGTTCTCGAACCTATCACTCTTAAACTCAAGTCAGCCATTCCACCAAGTCACATTCTTTTGTTGGACATAGGTATAGACCATGATGACTCCGTGACGATTTTTCAAGATGGGTTATATGAAGGGATAATTTTCATGATAGAATCTTGTATGATCCTTTTTATATTGGGGACTGTAAATATGTAAATAAAAAAGAGGTCAATAAAGGTGAGTTTCGTGAACCACCGCATTATTTTGATTGAGTAGCAATGCTTGGCCCAATCCGATCACTACCGGAACCACCACCTTAAGATAATATTTTCCTTTCCTTTCTTCTTTTTCGTTCATTTATGCAGTCATTCATACATTGAGGACAATGCATGAGATAGGTGTGGGGTAGGTTTTAACATAACATAGGTTTCTTTTTATTTATAAAAAAATAACATTTACTTTGCTTTTAAAAACTTTTTGAAAAGAGAAACAATATTTTGACCTATTTCTTGTAAGAAATTAAGTTAATTTTAAGGAATAAGAGAACCATAATTAGGATTTTTTTATACTTGGTCAAAATAAAATTATTTATTTGATTTCTATGGTTAGGAAAAAAGTTAAAAAGTAATTTAGTCTTAATTTTTACCTTGATAAAATATGCATCATTTATACACTTACATACTTAAGGTTCAAAAATAAAGATTCTTATGCCTTATAAAAAAAGGAAAAGTAAAAAAGTAAAAAGATATATATATATAAAATCCTCTGATTAAGCTGGGTATTTGTGCCTCATAAAGCATAAATATTTACGCCTAAAAGTAGTTCATATAATAAATAAAATTCTTAATTTTGTGGCCTTGTTTGCTCGAATCCTTAAGTCCTTGAGGTGTTTTCTCACCCGGTGCCCTAAGACCGTCCAGTTTGGGTGTCACCGATTAAAGGCTCGTTACATGGGCAAACTAGAAAGCCTAATAGAACTAAGGAATAATACCATCAAAAATATAAAAAATAATGGCATGAGAGTTAGAGTTAAAGAACCCCTAGTCAAAAATTCACGGTCACGAAGGTGCATATTGAAAGTGCTCTGATACCAATTGCAGGTTCACCTAGAGGGGGGGTGAATAGGTGATGGCTAACCTAATGGTCACTTAATGCCAAATAATGCGGAATTAAAAGCTATTATAACCTAAACTAAACTCTTACACTAAACACCACGTATAACACAAGAGTGTTGCCGAATTCCCCGTGAAGGGCTCTGGACAAACTCCTCTAGATTCCCCTTGAATGGGTTGAGGTGCCGCGTTGGCTCTCTTGGTTGAATATAAGTGTTAGCAAACAAACCCAAACAAGTATATTAATATGAGCACACAAGTATATCATGCATATAAAGATAAACACAATAAAGGAATGCAAGATATAAACAAGAGACAAAGAGAGAGAGAGAGAGTGAGCAATCGCAAACACAAGGGATTTGTTTCGAGGTTCGAGCACACTTGCTCTACATCCCCGCCTTCGACACATGAAGGATTTCCACTATGCACGATCCCAATGGATCTCTCCTTGGTGCCGCAACACCTACAATCCCTCGGACTCCCTAGTCCCGTACACACACAAGCCCCACAAGCTTGCCGAGGCCGCACCTCAGCCCAAGAGTTCACAACCGAACTCTAAACCACCGCGAGCACACTTGCCCGCCTCCTCAAAGTACAAAGAAAAGATCTTTGGTGATCACAACACTTTGATCACCTAAAAGCACTCTCACTACAACACTCCTATAGAATGAATAATCAATGGATGCTCAAGTGTTTGTGTGAGAAAAACAAGGAAGAGAATGGTGGAGGAAAACTCAAAGAATCACTTTAAACACTCTTGATAAAATCTTCCCTTTTGATAGGAATTATTTGCTCTCAAATTTGTGGAGAAAAACCTCTGAAAAGGATTGGAAAAACTGGCTCAAAAATACTCTCCAAATCTTGGTGAAAATAATGGCCAAACCCCCAAATTTATAGGGCTAGAAAAACTAGCCGTTGGAGGTCTGTCAGGCCTAACGGTCGACCGCCAACGGTCAAAAATTAGACCGTTGGAGCCTCCGGTCGACCGCCCGGTCGACCGAAAAGAATAGAGAGCACTGCTCTCAGTTCCGGTCGACTGTGTCGGTCGGCCGGCCATCTGCCAGGTTAAGTCGTGCACGTCGTGCACGTCGGTCGACCGAGCCTGTCGACCGACTTCAGCCCTAGTCGACTTGGTCGGTTGACTAATCGACTTGCTGAAGCCTGAAACTGAAAAACTGGGATTTAAAACTTGGTCTTTTTGGCTCACATAAAATCCCATAAAATACTTAAAAATCTACAAAAATAGTTTTACCAATATACTTTGATAAACAAACATGCTTGCACAAAATCAAGGCATGTTATAAAAGATTGGACTATTTTTGTAAGTAGGAAAATATTGGCTCAAATGAAAACTTGTATTTTCCAAAATCTTATTTTTCCAAAACTCTTTTAAATACAAAAACTAGATATTTTGAACTCATTAAGCATAAAGTGTATGGATATGATCTACTACACAAATAAGATATCTATGTTTTTGACATTAAGCTCTAAACATGGTTTTGGTTAAAAGATATGTATATAAGGAATTCCAAAAACCAAAGTAATTTTCAAAAGTAAAAATTCTTTTCTAAAAACTAAAAATCTTTTATGAAAACATATCTATCAAGAGTGTGTGTGTAAATGTACTTGAGCAATCCACCAACTATTCTATCCTTTACATTTTATCTAAAAACAAAAATCTTATACCTAGACACAAGTCTTCATCTTCTTGAAGCCTTCACTTGAAGCCTTCTCATCTTCTAGACTTGGTCCAAACACGATCCATAACTCGATCACTAGCTCTATGGATCAAACGGTGCTAGCTCCAAAACTTGACTTTAAATCCTTTGTTGAAGCTCCACACCTACTAAGATCTTGATAACAAATCTGTCACTAATTAAACACAAGATCATTAGTACTATAACTACATGAGTTGATCATCATCAAAACTAGAGTGATGAGCCTTTGGGCCAACAATCTCCCCCTTTTTGATGATGACAAAACTCATGAAGTTATATATGCATGGATTAAAGTAAAGCTCCAAAGAAGCTCCCCCTTAACTCATGCATACCAAATAAACAAAATAAATATGCAATGAGGCACATAAACATGTATGCAAATGTAGGAGTAAACATGCTAATCAAGCATAAAACAAAATCACAAAATCTTTTTCTCCTCTTTGCACAACAAAACATATATGCATAAACATAAATCCTTTAACCAAAAGCATGCATATATCTCAAATACTTCTCCCCCTTTTTGTCAATCATCAACAAAGGGGTTAAAGTAAAAACAAAATCATCAAATTTTTCCCCCCCTTTTGTCAAAAACAAAGAGATCAATAAGGGGTCAAATCAAACATATCAATAAAAGGTTATATGCGATATACATTCATGAAGAGGAAGACGGTTAAGTAACTTCCCTACACATATACATTACATGAAAGAGGGATGACAAGCCCTAATTCACATAACGTATAATATGTAATGCATAAGAGGAGATGTGAAGCTCCCCCTACACATGTGTACCACATAAAGAAGAGTTGTCAAGCTCCTCAATATACAATACACTCAACATGAATCTATATGTAGAAGAGATGTTAAGCTCTCCTTGCATATAGGCAATACAAATCAAAAATTTTGAATTTTTCTTATAAAACAAAATTTTGAATTTTCTCAATAAACCAAATCTTGAGAATTTTTCTTAAAATTTTTATTTTCTTATCATAAACAACTTTGTGCTTTAAACATGTAAAAAATTTTAACTCAAGCACAAATAACTCATATATATGTATGAAAAATGAGTATACCAAATGAAATTGATACATACATATATGGGAAAACAAAATATGAGTATATACAAAAGAAGTTCATATTGATACCAATTGAAAATATCCAATGATACCAATAGAAAAATAAGCTTAAGTGTATACATCATATAATCTACCACATGAAGAACTCGAACTAGTTAAATGAACATATTTGAAAACTAGTACGAAATCCTTCAATCAGGGAATAAAATAAAAATATTTTTCATGAAATATATGTAAATCACATGAAATGGCAATGAAGCTCAATATTCCTTTAAATAAGACAATGTGAAAATTATCATAAATTTTGAAAACATAAAAATCACCACAAATTTTTTTATTAAAAAATTATATTTCAAGGTATATGTATGTTTTGACAAGACAAGAAGTATACATACATATCCCTAAATACAATTGAGTCCATATATATAGATTGGCATGAAAGGCAAATGACTCAAGAGATATACATGTATATCTTAAAGTTTGGTAAAATAAACATATACATGAAATGAAAGCACATGATCATAACACAAATCCAAAATGGGAATACAAGTTTAAAAAATGTAAGAATCATCAAAACTAGGCTATACTAGCACACCAAATAGGCACAAATAAGCAATCAAACCCAACATATATAGATTTATTTGTGGCCCATAATATGTACAAGTATAAATCCTCGTGTTGACAAAAACTAACATTTAAACTAATATTCAATTCATGAAGCATCAAATCTTGAGAATACAAAAGAATTTATCCAATGGATTAAAAATAGGATCATGTGTATAACTTATAGACTAATTGAAGAATAAATAACTAGTATAAAATAGTTTTTGAACAACTAGTTAAAGATCCTTCAAATACATCAAATCATATGTTTTTTTTCATAAAACATAACTAAGTACATAAAGATTTAATCACTCATGGACTATAAAGCTCAAAATGATCATGAAACTAAGTCATGAAATAATAAATGAAGATGTGAGTGTTAAAAGATCATGTAAATAGCATTTTTATGAAAATAGTCATTTAAGCTCAAAAAGATCATAAGTCACATTTTAATAATAAAAAAATCATTTTTCATTAAAACACTAATCTTCATGGTATATGTATGATTTATCCAAAACTAACAATACACATACATATCCCAAACATAAAAGAGTCTATCAAATGTATTTGCATGAAGGCAAGAGACTCAAAAAGGATATACATGTATATTTATTAGATTTGAATAAAAATGCATATACATGAAGTAAAAACACGAAAATTGGCAAAACAAGTGTAAATGAGGAAATCATCAAAACTAGCTTATACATGTGCATATAATGGGTACAAATGAGCATGAAGTGCAAACATATATGAATCAATTTGTTCTCACTATTTGTACATGTATAATACAAGTTTTGATAAAAACTACATCTAAGCATGTTTTTACCACATGAAGCACATTAAATCATAAAACATGAACATGTTATGAATATTATGAATGGACAAGCATGAACATAAATAAAATGGGAGTTTAGAGACTGTTACCAACTCCAAAGCTCCAATCATGGTGGTCATCCCACCAAAACCTCTTTGATATTGATGCATCAAATGTGTGTCCATCAAGTCCATTTGCATCCACCATCAAGGCACCAAATCTCTCACGTTTTGTGAGAGCCCTCACCTACATCAAATACATGAGGTGGGGATTTTGGTACCCATATTTTCTTGGGTCCTTTGGGTTAGTCTTGTAAGGAACCCAAAAATTTTTATTATTAGCAAAATTAAAATGATGCACCTTGTCATAACAAAATTTTGCTAAATGAACTTTGCGGCCACAATGTGTACATGTGTACACCTTAGGATGCTTATGTGTAGGAGTGTGATCATGACGTGCAACATAAGCAAATGCATGATGATGTTGTGCATGAATGTGTGGAGTTTGTTTCTTTGAAAACATTGACTCCAACCTAGTATGGTTAAATGCACAAGAGTTCAAAGTTGAACTCAAACAATCCATTTTATTTTTCAAATCTTTAATCTCATTAGTGGTGGCATGTAAAGCATGATGAGATATACAATCATTTTTCTTTTTCTTTTTCGAAACAAATTCTTTTTCTTTTTCACAAATCTTTCTTTTTAAGGAATTATTTTCTTGAAAAACAACTTCCTTTTGTTTTTTCACCAAATCAATTTTATTTTTCAAACTTGTGTTTCCTTCACAAAGATCATTTAATTTAGACATGAGGGAAACATTCTCATCTTTCAAATCTTTATTTTCCTTTTCTAAGCATGCAATCTTAGATCTAAATGAATCTTGTTCTATATGCATGCAATCAAATTTCTTTTTCAAATTTTTATTATCTTTCTTAATCATGTCATATTTTTCAAGCAATAATTGACAAAATGTAGAAAGCTCTTCATATGACATGTTAACATCCTCATCCTCGGATTCGGTAGTTACCTCAAGGGGGTTATCCCCTTGGACCATATAGCACTTGTTGGAGGTGTCGCTTCCAACATCCGAATCGCTCCCCGCATAGTATTGATCTTTTTCTCCAAGGGAGATGAGGGTATTTCATACTATAAAAGCCGAATCAAAGTTAGAAACTCTAGATAAATAAACATCATCTAGGGTAGACTTTAAAGCATGAAGGGCTTTTGCATTAGCCTCAAAATTCTTACCATCTAAACAATATGCATTATTAGTAGTGGCAAGATAAACATGAATGCCTAGGGCCTTGAGGTACAAAGACATCTTAACCTTCCAAATTTGGATGTTAAGAATGTCAAAGGTGGGTGGTGACATGAAATCCATGGTGTGTGTACAAATATTGTGATTAGCCTAAAAATGAGGATCTTTAACTCTAGGTTGTTAGACCCAAATTCAGAGCACTTGGCTCTGATACCAATTGAAAGTGCTCTGATACCAATTGTAGGTTCACCTAGAGGGGGGTGAATAGGTGATGGCTAACCTAATGGTCACTTAATGCCAAATAATGCGGAATTAAAAGCTATTATGACCTAAACTAAACTCTTACACTAAACACCACGTATAACACAAGAGTGTTGCCGAATTCCCCGTGAAGGGCTCTGGACAAACTCCTCTAGATTCCCCTTGAATGGGTTGAGGTGCCGCGTTGGCTCTCTTGGTTGAATACAAGTGTTAGCAAACAAACCCAAGCAAGTATATCAATATGAGCACACAAGTATATCATGCATATAAAGATAAACACAATAAAGGAATGCAAGATATAAACAAGAGACAAAGAGAGAGAGAGAGAGAGAGTAAGAAATCGCAAACACAAAGGATTTGTTTCGAGATTCGAGCACACTTGCTCTACATCCCCGCCTTCGACACACGAAGGATTTCCACTATGCACGATCCCAATGGATCTCTCCTTGGTGCCGCAACACCTACAATCCCTCGGACTCCCTAGTCCCGTACACACGCAAGCCCCACAAGCTTGCCGAGGCCGCACCTCAACCCAAGAGTTCACAACCGAACTCTAAACCACCGCGAGCACACTTGCCCGCCTCCTCAAAGTACAAAGAAAAGATTTTTGGTGATCACAACACTTTAATCACCTAAAAGCACTCTCACTACAACACTCCTATAGAATGAATAATCAATGGATGCTCAAGTGCTTGTGTGAGAAAAACAAGGAAGAGAATGGTGGAGAAAAACTCAAAGAATCACTTTAAACACTCTTGATAAAATCTTCCCTTTAGATAGGAAATATTTGCTCTCAAATTTGTGGAGAAAAACCTCTGAAAAGGATTGGAAAAACTGGCTCAAAATACTCTCCAAATCTTGGTGAAAACAATGGCCAAACCCCAAATTTATAGGGCTAGAAAAACTAGCTGTTGGAGGTCTGTCAGGCCTAACGG
The DNA here is from genome assembly GCA_038442645.1 of Agave tequilana. Lineage (NCBI taxonomy): Eukaryota > Viridiplantae > Streptophyta > Magnoliopsida > Asparagales > Asparagaceae > Agave > Agave tequilana. The sequence continues at coordinate 207,909 of JAVJIF010004365.1, forward strand.
TCGACCGTCCGGTCGACCGCCAACGGTCAAAAATCAGACCGTTGGAGCCTCCGGTCGATCGCCCGGTCGACCGAAAAGAACAGAGAGCACTACTCTCAGTTCCGGTCGACTGTGTCGGTCGGCCGGCCATCTGCCAGGTTTAGGCGTGCACGTCGTGCACGTCGGTCGACCGAGCCTATCGACCGACTTCAGCCCTAGTCGACTTGGTCGGTCAACTAGTCGACTTGCTGAAGCCTGAAACTGAAAAACTGGGATTTAAAACTTGGTCTTTTTGGCTCACATAAAATCCCATAAAATACTTAAAAATCTACAAAATAGTTTTACCAATATACTTTGATAAACAAACATGCTTGCACAAAATCAAGGCATGTTATAAAAGATTGGACTATTTTTGTAAGTACGAAAATATTGGCTCAAATGAAAACTTGTATTTTCCAAAATCTTATTTTTCCAAAACTCTTTTAAATACAAAAACTAGATATTTTGAACTCATTAAAGCATAGAGTGTATGGATATGATCCACTACACAAATAAGATATTTATGTTTTTGACATTAAGCTCTAAACATGGTTTTGGTTAAAAGATATGTATATAAGGAATTCCAAAAACCAAAGTAATTTTCAAAAGTAAAAATTCTTTTCTAAAAACTAAAAATCTTTTATGAAAACATATCTATCAAGAGTGTGTGTGTAAATGTACTTGAGCAATCCACCAACTATTCTATCCTTTACATTTTATCTAAAAACAAAAATCTTATACCTAGACACAAATCTTCATCTTCTTGAAGTCTTCACTTGAAGCCTTCTCATCTTCTAGACTTGGTCCAAACACGATCCATAACTCGATCACTAGCTCTATGGATCAAACGGTGCTAGCTCCAAAACTTGACTTTAAATCCTTTGTTGAAGCTCCACACCTACTAAGATCTTGATAACAAATCTGTCACTAATTAAACACAAGATCATTAGTACTATAGCTACATGAGTTGATCATCATCAAAACTAGAGTGATGGGCCTTTGGGCCAACACATATGACTTAGGATAAAGTAATAGACTAGATGAGAAATATAGTTTGACTCCTTACCTTGATTGATAACAAGTTTTTGAATAGAGACTAAGTTCAAGAATGAAAAATTCGGTTTTCCTATAACTTATTAGATTACTTGAACTCTTACAATAATACTTCAAATATTTTCTTTCTTTTTCAAAATGCTTTTCGAAAATATTAACACTTTGTTTCTTTTTCTTTATGGATTTTGTGAGTGTAGTTCACTGAAAACCCTCACGAGATAAAACTCGTTCTCTAGGGTTAACCTAGAGATATAATGGCTTGTTGCACATGCTAAGTGCAACCGTGATTCATACAAAAGTGTGTTAGATTAATTTTTTTTTGCTCGAGGACGAGCAAAAGATAGGTGTGGGAGTGTGATTGTACACTTGCATTGCATATTTAGTGTAGAATAGATAATTCCTAAAGGCAAAAGAGGACGATAAAGCAGAGAGTAGAATAGATTTTTTTTATAGGTTTAACCTAGGTTCTTCTCTCTCTTTAATGTAATTTTTATTTTTGTTTATGTAACTGAGAGGAGAGAAGAGTTTCATGGAGGAATGAGAGCAAAGCTTGTACTGAGGGTGACATCGGTGTAAATAAGTCTTTTCTTTCATTATTATTTGAATCAAATTGAAGTGTCTTCTCTTCTTTACTCTTGTTTTTGTTTGCTTCCTCTCCTGTGTTTGTGAATCCAAATGATTTCGATAGCCTCGAAGTTGCATTGCCCTTGCAAGCGTAGCTTATAGTGATGGATAGCCATTCCTATGATAGTGTAGCTTGACCCTTCATTTCGTAATGTAAATCGGGAATGGGGAAGATCCTATTTGTCATATTTCGCTCACCTTCAAACAAAGGTACATCGTCGATATGGGTCAAAGGTAAGCAGGTGTCAAAGAGGTAAGTAAGTATTTTTTTAGTTTTCTTTTTCTTTCTTTTAATCCTCAGTTTAGATCACTATCATTTCTCAACTCTTTTATTCACTTTTTTTTAATTTCTTTATATAAATTTTTTTTCTATTTTCTTCACCTTCTCAAGCTACCACTTTCTTCACAAATTAACTAATCTATTTTTCTTTTCTTTTAAAGAACAAGAGAAGAACTTTAACCATTTCAAGTGAACTAAAGAGAACTTATTTAAGAGCTTCCATCGCTAGTCTCTCCTTGTGGATCACGACCCACATAGCCACTTGCTATAGAGGTAGCATTGAGTACTTGCACTACCTATTATAAAGTTCTGAAATTCGGTAATTTTCTGTGTGCAGGTTCCAACTCAATTAGGATTCCCCTATAATTCAGAGAAAATTACAATAGTGACAGCCTAATCTCGCGTGCTAGGGTATCTGGGATTGATTCATCATTCCCTCTCGTTGGAGGGGGTCTAATATTTATACATGTGGGTGTCTGTTAGATAAGGTTACAGAGAGTTCTCATATATCTTAACATCTATCCTATTTCAACTCCTTGTCTTGGAGGCGGTTGGAATCATCTTTATTTGAATTAGTAGAGCCCGTATTTGTCTTTATCATGTGACGTCTATCCAACTGCTAATATGGTTTATATGCTCCCGAGTTGTAATCGTCAGATTCAAATGAAGATTTGTCTTGGAGATAGGGGTACTCGTAACCAACTCTATCTCTATCCTTTGGCTTCTTGAACTGCCTGAAGTTTAGATAAGATTAGGACTCTTTTTCAAATATTCTAGTATGGACACGTGGCACTCGATTGTCCAAGGGCTAGATGAACACATGTCGTGATCTCGAGGGGTCAAAAACTGACCACTACAGATGCCCCTTGCTTCCCTCTTTGGCAGGAGGTCGGAAACTCGCCCCTGGGAGTTATGTACTCCTGGGGACTCTGAGAGAAAAGGAGAGGAGCAGACCCCTTGAGCCTGGACTCAGGCTGTCTGTGTTACTTCAGTTTTTATCTTCTTGTGGCGTGTCTCTACAGGCTGGCAGAGCCTTAAATGCACGTCCCATCCGCTGCTGTGTTGGTCAGATATCTGTCGCTGTTTGAAGGGGCAACGCTCGAGGTTAGTACGACGAATCAAGCGCGACAGTTCAGATCCTTGAGGACACGTGTAGGCTTCTGATCAAGCGGCTGCTCGAGGTAGGTGCCGCGAATCGAGTGCGATAATTCAGATCTGATCTGTCAGGACACATGTAGGCTTTTGATCAAGTGATCTTGAGATTTGAGGGTTAAAAACATCTCTTTCGTCTTCTTGGGGGTTGAAATTTTGAATAGTAGATGCTTGAGTTTCCTTCCCTTCTACAAATAAGGTGGAACTTTGAGGAAAATATGTTCTTCTTGAAGACTCCTTGCTTTCGAAATTTCACATTGTTAGTGGACGGTGATGTGTTCTTTATTCTTCGTCCGGTAGAGGAAGGAGAGGGAGAGGATGGAGACAGTTGCTGCGCTCCTGATGTTCATGTGTTCATCAGTTTTCGCCATAGACTTATCGAGGAAGGTCAGTAGGTAAGGGCCCCTACTTCTGCATGGTCTGTCCGTCTGGTCTTTGATTAGATCGGGTCGGGTTGGAGTTGGGGCTCGGCACCCCTCTTCCCTCACAGCGTGTAGGAGGGGAGCACAAAAGATGCTTGATGATGGTTCTAATCCCTGGGTCTTACCGTCTGCACTCTTGTTGAATGTCGTCGCTTCGCCTGCCTCTGCTCTGAGTTCATCTTCAGAGTTACGGGCTTCGCGTTGGTATCATCATTGTCTTGCAGGCTTCAGTCTGCAGTACGAGATGTGATTTTCAGTGCTGGCGTTTTTCTTGGAGTTCTTGGTTTTATTGCCCTCGCAGAAATGGTAGATTGTTTATTTAGGACTCATCTCTTGATGTTGTCATGGACGTTGTGGCAGAGAGCATATCTATTTTTTCTTTCAAGAAAGAACATGTAATAAATCATGTATTACTCTTGTTAAATGTAACCAAGCTTGTATTTGAATGAATATAATCGAAAAACTTTATAATAAAGCAATGAATTGAATTGGAAGTATTGTTTGGATCTTGCCTGAATTGTCTTGTGACTGTTTTATTTGGAATGGTTAAGTGTGTTATTCCAGAGTTGTTCTGTCCCATAACGATACTTGCAAATTTTACCTCTTGAGTGAGAAAACTCTCTGCTAAGGGGTCCGAAAGGGGAAATCCCTGCAATGAGCTATGTTATCAGGGTAGCCGTCAGGGTAAGACCTGTTATAGGCTGTTGACTAGCTCGAGTAGCCATCAGGGTGAGGATCCGATGTAGGCTGAGCTTCGAGCGTCATTATGGGCGAGCCTCCATATTTTCGGAGACTCCCCGAGGGATAGCCGTCAGGATAGGACCCGCTATAGGCTGTTGACTGGCTCGGGTAGCCATCAGGGTAAGGACCCGATGTATGCTGAGCTCCGAGCGGTCATTGTGGGCGAGCCTCCATCTTTCAGGAGATTTTCTGAGGGGTGGCCGTCACGGTAGCACCCGCTATAGGCTGTCGACTAGTTTGGGTAGCCATCAGGGTGAGGACCCGATATAGGCTGAGCTCCGAGCGGCCATTGTGGGTAAGCCTTCATCTTTCAGCAGACTCCCCGAAGGGTAGCCCTCAGGGTATGACCTGCTATAGATTATTGACTAGCTCGGGTAGGTATCAGGGTGAGGACCGGTCGACCAAAGGATATGCACAACTACTAGTTGACCGAGCAGTCAACTATTTGTGCACAGCTTGTTTGTGCATGTTTGCCGATCGATCAATCGGTAGACCGCCAAACCTTGGTTGCCCTTATTTGGCACTTCGATCCACCGACTGGTCGACCGACCGGTCGACCGTTCCATATGTCAGTGCTCTTTGTTTGTTTCGGTCGACTGAGTGGTAACAACTAGCTTTGAAATAAGCCGGCCGATCGACCGACTGTCTATCTCTGCTATAATAACGGCTAGTTTTCAAATTTGACTGATTTTTGACTTTTTTCCAACGGGTATTTTTGCAATTTTTTGGTCTAATCACCCATCTAATAGCCTAGTTTACTCTAATGATTTTACCTATTTCCTATTTATATGATTCATTTGTAGAGAATTATTGAGAATTTTATTCATGAAAATCAAGTTTTATTCAGGGAGGAAAGAAATTTAGTTTTCAAGTTTCAAATGCTCTCAATTCCAAATCAATTTCTTTAAGTTTTAAGCTGTCAAATTCATTCTTTTAAAATGAATTTTCTCTTATACAAACTTCTTGAGTTTTATTTCTATTTTGATACTCTAGGAAGTTGTGAAGAGAGGGTTTGTGATCTTTGTGGTCACTAAGAGCCTGTAAATTTCATTGGGTTTGTGCTACCTCTTGTGTAGAGAATTGAAGGTTAGAGTTGTGTATGGCCGGGTCTTGTGTAGACTATTGTAGTTTTTTTTTGGAAGATCCTAAGTGGGTAGTGAAAATCCTTTACGTGGTGAAGGGCGGAGACGTAGAGCGAGTTGCTCAAACCTCGAAATATTTTTTTTTGTGTTTGTGATTGCACTCTCTCTCACTCTCTCTTTCTCTATTGCGTATTCTTGTGTTATTGCTTTCATTACACTTCACTTCACTTGCTATATATTGCTTGTATCATTCATACTTGTCGATTTTTCTCATTCAAGTAAGAAGGCAATTGAACACCTGAACTCTTCTCTAGAGGAATTTAAAGGAGAACTTCTATAGCCCTTAATTGAGAATTCGGCTTCACTTCTTATTTTGAGTTGACCGTTTTCATTATTTATTTTAATTGTTGCATTTTCGCATTCGATTAGCATTCACTTGTTCACCCTCCCTCTAGGTGACTTTCAAGATTGGTAGTGTGGTTCATGTATGTTCCCAGAAGGAGATGTTCAACTCTTTGGTTACAAAGGAGGAAGGGACTGTCAAAATGGTAGATGGCTCGGCTTTGGCTCGGCTTTCGAGGTCACGGTACTGGGACAGTTAATAGTACAGGTAGAGATGGGACTGTGCATGCTTTGGAGACGGTCCGGTAAGTCCTGAAGGCACGATACAAACTAAAGTCCATAGGGGTGCTCAACTCAGAGGGATGCCGGATCCAAGTGCAACATTGAGTTGTCACGGTTAACCAAGAAGACATGGTAATTCAGGAAGGAGAGAAGTGTAAGGGATATACAAGCTGAAGGAAGGAAACTCAGTTCAAGGTGGAGTTTTATTGACAAGGTTGGAAGGGAGCTCATCGCGAGGTGAAGCTTCAAGAAAGACTGTGATGGGACGTGAACCGGGTCAAAGTATTGCAGAAAAAAGAAAGGATGCATTCGAGCAAAATTCGAGATGGCCGAAGGCATGGCGGTGAATCAGCCAAAGACCCTAGGGAGAGGAGGCAAGAATAAAGGTTTTACGGTACAGTTACAATAAAGAAAAGAATCAAGGTAAAATTTTAATCCAATGTATTTTGCTAAAGATTTGAGAAGCAAGTCATTCTGGAGATTGTTGTGAAATTGTCTTGTTGTGAAGAGATGGTAAAAAAATCCAATCAAGTTGAAGAAGAAGAACTTGGAAAAGAAGCAGATTAAAGAAAACAGTGTGACAGTCGACGACCTCTCGATCGCACACAATGGGCGGTCGAAAGCTTTGTCGATCGCACACAGCAAAGAAGAAATGTGACTCAAATTTTTGACAGACAATAGGCATTGTCGATAGGCCTCTCGACAGCTGCTCGGGCCTGTCGACAGCCAGAGGCCCAAGAATCGGATTCAGATTTCTTTTTAAGACGCATTGAGGTTTTTTTTTTTATGGTGGACTCCAAATAGAACTCAAATTTTATTCATTGAAGGATGTGTTTCTAAAGATTGAAGGTATAAAATTGTTTTAGATCAAGAAAATCAACTCCTACAAGAATTGATCAAGTTCTTCAAGCATCAGACGACCAAGATATTTTATAGTTTGAATACGATTTGTATTATAAGACTTTACAAATAAAGATTGTAACCTAGTACATTGTAACACAAGGAGAATAAAGAAAGTCAATGCAAAGAGGGGAGCGGGTGGCAAAGTGAGAGGGAATACTCTTGTTATCTAGAGGGATTCAAGGGGAAGGTGAATACTCTTGTTAGAATCAAGGGGAATGTTAGATCTCTTGTACCAAGTTTTTTAATAAAACTCTCTCAAGTTCTCTCCTGGACATAGGCCGGGTTTAGCCGAACCACGTTAAATCCTATTATTTCTCTTTTGTCTTCGTATTGCTACTTTGCTTTAATAGTTTTTTTTGGTAAGTATTACATGACCGTCGATCACGATTTTGGGCGCACAACAGTTTTTGTCATAGCTTGATTGTTGGTGTGGTCTCAAAAGACAAGCCACTCAAAATCTCAAACTGGGTATTAATCTGAAACTACTTGAACTTACTAAAAGTGCACTTTCTTTTTATCTCAAATCACATTCGAAAAATTTCAGATACTTTTACAAATTACATATTGCAGGATTGATTGATGGATGCTGGAGGTACTTTGGACTTTGAACTAAGAATGTTCAATTTTTCGAAAAATCACTTGTTTTGGGGAGAAACTCTTAAGTATGATGTTTAGTGTTTGAGAAATTCTTAAGTGGATGCATGGTTTTGGGAGATTACGTATTGTATAATGTTGTGTAATGTGTTTTGAGAAACTTTCGAGAGAAAAATGTTGTGTAATGTGTTTTGTATGCATTGAACTTGTTTAGACGTTGTGCACTTTTAGATTTTATGTGCGCCATGTATGAGATGCTGTAGCATGAGATGTTATGCACTTCATGGTTCTCTGTATCAGTGAAATATTGATGTGTGTCTGTGAGTGTAAGAATGATAATGCAGTGTGTAGTGAACATATTTTTATGAATGAATTGCAAAGTAATTTGCTTTAATTCACATATCAGAAGAATGAAAGGTTATGTACCTTGGGCTGTAGCAAAGCTATTTTTGTCCAAATGCCCATTTTGCTGTATACAGTTTTCAACAGGGCATTTTATTGGTTTGGGTTAGTTTAACAAGTCCTATGCATTTGATCAGAAATATTTAGTAGTGACCATAATATTTTCATTGTCTGACAATTGTAGCGAGTAACTTAATTTACTGCCATAACTCATAGGATACAAACAGAATTTTGTATGATATATACAAACACAAATATTCTGACATATGCAAAATTCATTGAACTGAAACCTGTACAATTTTAAAGCTGAGATGAAACGATTGCAAGTGGCCATTGTACAAATTCACCGAACAAAAGCTGAAACTTTGGCAGCAGCTCAAACCTTCTCATATGAGTTGGACATTTTCAACGATACACCAAATGACAATAACAATGAGAAGCTGCAAGTTCAGTACATTCACATAACACATATCAATCATCTGCATTCATATCCCAGTAAACTTGTACATTAGTCTTGACTCTTGACAACATAACTGTATTGTTGGCACCAAAATATCACACACATTGTTTAAGCTAAAACTATTATACCAAGTCAATACAGTATATAGTTAGCTAAAATTAGACAAAGTTACATTATCATTAGTTCCGCGCAAATGGTTTGCGTCAATTTAGCTAAAATGATTAGTAGATTCATTTCCACATGCACATTGCAGCAGATCCTCATTAGTCCTGCGCAAATGGCTTGCATCAAAATGCCGAAATCGCTCCCTCCTTCATTATCTGTGATTTGCCATCAGAAAAGAAAGACAATTCCGAATAAGATGCATTTACGTAACAGTTGTCAGGTCTGAGCCATTAATTTGTTTGAAAATCCATTAAATTGGTTTGACAATTCAGAATAAAATCCATTAAGGGCTAGAAAAGAACTTGGTTATGGACCTAGCAAAACCAAAAAAATTCTTTCTAGTTGCATGCTCAAAAATATGAGGAAAAAATAGGCAGCTCCCGTTTTTTAGTGCCCGCAATTGAAGCCCGAAGAATGTCAGCAGAACTATCCTCTAAGTAAGAAGGTAGTGGTGTAGGAACAGAGAGGAAGTCAAGGAAGTCGACGAAGTCATCGGTCACATTCAGCAACAGCAGCAGTAGCAGCAGCAGGACGGTCGACCGGCTCGGTCGACCGTTGTGCACAAACGTGCACAAGGTTGTAGCGGTCGATTGTCCGGTCGACCGACTGAAAGTGCCTAACTCTCGGTTAGGCACGGTCGACCGGCGCGGTCGACCGTTGGTTGGGGTCGGTCGACCGACCGGTCGACCGACAGACGAGTTGGGCTGTTACGGGAAACTGCTGATTTGAAAATCAGTTTTATTTGGAAACTGATTCCTAGGGTTTTTGTCTTTGGGGGTATATATATGAGAGGCAGAGCTCTCTTTATTGTAATGCTGAAAAAATTGTATTGATTCTCCAATCAATAGAAAAACTCTCTTCCTTGCACGAGGACGTAGGCAAAATTGGCCGAACCTCGTTAAAACTGGTTTTGTGTTCTTCTCATTGATTGCTTGTTATTTGTTGTTGGTAGTACTGTTATTTTGCATCTGGAATCTAGGGTTTCCTCTACGTGGTTGTTGTTCGGCGCACAACAAGTGGTATCAGAGCATCCCAGGTTCGTCGTGGGATTATCTGGAGATTCGAAGGGCATCGGTTGCTGATTTGGTGGAGATCGTGTGTCGATCTCAGATCAGTGTTGGGCTGTTCGTGGGATCGTGTGTCGATCTCAGAATAGTACGTGAAGTGCTCAAGGAATCATTGGAGGAGTAGATCTGGTTAGGAACTCATCTAGGGTTTCGTGAGAAGGTAAAGATCTGATCTTTATCGAAGTTGTTTATCTATCTTTGTTTGGTTTTTCCGCATTACATAGAGGATTCAGTTAGAGAGATGGCAGAAGAAAGTACATCAATGAGGACCATGAATCCTCATCCGAGGATTGACGTGGTGAAATTTAATGGCACTAACAATTTTGGCATGTGAAGGTGCGAGGTGATGGATGCCCTAAATGCATCTAACCTCGAGGATACTCTACGTCTGGAGAAGAAGCGAAGCACAACCACTGAAAAAGAGTGGGAGAAGATGAACCGGTCTGCGTGTGGTTTGATCAGATCGTGTCTAACACAAGACATCAAATATCTTGTGTTACACGAGACATCTGCGAGGCAGTTGTGGGAGATCCTTCAAAGAAAATATCTGACCAAGAGTATTGAATCGAGATTACAGCTGAAAAGCAAGCTGTACGGGATTCAGATGAAGAAGGAATGCTCCGTGAATGAACATCTAAATCGCTACACGAAGCTTCTTACGGATTTGGTCAATGTGGATGTCAAGATAGATGAAGAAGACAAGACAGTAATCCTCTTGAACTCTCTTCTTGCAGAAGAGTATGAGACGTTTACCTTAACCTTCATAAATAGAAGACAGTCCTTGACTATCATGAAGTGTCCTCTGCTTTGACAAATTATGAGACGAGGAGAAAGGAGAGACATCCTTCTCAGCCAAGCTCATCAGCAGAGGCGCTAGCAGTAAGAGGCAGGGGTTCATATAAGAAGGGCAAAGATGATAGAGGGAGATCGAAGTCTAGGCCAGGTTATCGAGATCTGAAGAAGAACCAGTGTGCCTTCTGTAGAGAATTAGGGCACTGGAAAGTTGACTGTCCAAAGGCTAAAGGGAAGAAGAAGGAGTTTAAGACTGAGGCGAATCTTGCAAGGTGGTCAGTACTCAGAGCAGTACTTCACAGGCAGGTGGATCAGACTCGGACTCGTCGGTTTTCTCATTCTCAGTCACTACTCCCATCGTTGGCTACTCAGGAGAAAATGAGTGTATTTTGGATACAGGTGCTACATACCATGTATGCCCTAATAGGGTTGGTTTTCTAGCTTTGAGAAGCTGGAGGGATGTTCAGTCGTTATGGGCGATGATCATCCATGTATCATGGAGGGTGTAGGAACAATCCAAATAAAGATGTTTGATGGGATGGTAAGGGAACTGAAGGAAGTGAGGTATGTACCTCAACTGAAGAGAAACCTAATCTCTGTTGGAGCTTTGGAGGCATTGGGCCTTGTGGTGTCAATTAAGGAAGGAGTCCTTAAGATGACCAAAGGCTTGATGGTGGTATTGAAGGCCAATCGCAGGAACAATCTTTACTACTTAAATGGTAGTACTGTTACAGGACAAGTGGCGGCTTCTACTAGTTCAGATGAAGACTCAACCAGGCTGTGGCATATGAGGCTAGGACACGCGGGAGAAAAGTCTTTGCAAACTCTTGCAAGACAAGGAGTACTGAATGGTGCCAGAACCTGCAAGTTAGAATTTTGTGAATACTGTATCATCAGAAAGAAGACCAAGGTGAAGTCCGGCACAGCAACACACTGCACCAAGGGGATTCTGGACTATGTTCACACTGACGTTTGGGGACCTACCAAGACTGCATCAATTGGAGGTAATCATTACTTTGTGTCATTTATTGATGATTATTCTAGGCGTTGTTGGGTATATACCATGAGACACAAAGGGGAAGTCCTAGAATTGTTTGTGAAGTGGAAGAATAACTTGGAGAGAAGTACATGGAGGAAAATCAAGGTCCTCTGTTCAGATAATGGAGGAGAATACAAGTCTGATCCTTTCCTTCAGCTATGTCTTGATGAGGGCATAGAGAGACACTTCACAGTGAGGGAGACACCGCAACAGAACGGGGTAGCAGAAAGGATGAACAGGACTTTGCTAGAGAAGGTCCGTTGTATGTTGTCCAATGCCGATTTATCGAAGAACTTCTGGGCTGAGGCTTTGGCATATACATGCTTTCTTGTGAACAAGTTGTCTTCTTCTGCGATAGGGGGAAAAATCCTCTCGAGTTTGGTCTGGAAAAACAACTGCTGATTATGATTTGCTAAGGGTGTTTGGTTGTCCAGCCTATTATCATGTCAAGGATGATAAGTTAGACCCAAGAGAAAAGAAGGGAGTGTTCGTCGGTTTCAAGAAGGGAACCAAAGGGTTCAAGATCTGGGATCCAACGGACAGGAAGTTTCTTCTCAGTAGGGATGTCACATTTGATGAGGCTTCTATGTTGAAGCCTAAGGTCTCTCAGCAGGTGGAGACTAGTAAGACCAAAGATGTATTGCAGCAGGTGGAGAATGATGCTAATCCACTATCTCTAGAGAGTTCAGCATCGGTAAGAATCATACCTAGGGTGCACAGGGTAATGATCAAGCAGATGAAGAAGATGCTGATGATGAAGAGGGTCAAGAACAGGTCATGGGTAATGTTCCTGACTCCACTGCAGTTGGAAGACCAAAGAGAAACACTAGGAGACCAGGTTGGCTCACTACAGATATGGTCGTGGCTTATGCACTTCTGGTCGTTGAGGAGGCTATTCCGCCCACCTTCAGAGAAGTTGAAATCAGTTCAGAGTCAAAGATGTGGAGAGCAGCCATGGAATAAGAGATGAAGTCTCTTTACAAAAACGACACTTGGGAACTCACTAGGTTGCCCAAAGGGAAGAAGGTGATAGGCTGTAAGTGGATGTATGCAAAGAAGCAGGGATCTCTTCAAGAAGATATGGTGCGCTACAAGGCCAGATTGGTAGCAAAAGGCTATGCTCAAAGGGAAGGAATTGACTACAATGAGGTATTTTTTCCTGTTGTAAAGCATTCGTCAATTCGTATCTTATTGTCTTTGGTGGCACAGTACGAGTTGGACCTTGATCAACTCGATGTAAAGACCGCCTTTCTCCATGGCGATCTAGATGAAGAGATCTACATGTCTCAGCCAACAGGGTTCAAGACTGCAGGGAAAGAAGATATGGTATGCAAGCTAAAGAAGTTGCTGTATGGGTTAAAACAGTCTCCTAGACAGTGGTACAAGCGGTTCGACAACTTCATCAGAGGAAAGAAGTACACACGTAGCCACTATGACCCATGTGTGTACTACAACAAGCAACCGACAGGGGAGTATATCTATTTACTATTGTATGTAGATGATATGCTTATTGCTTCAAGGTCTAGATCTGCGATTGATGCACTGAAGAGGGATCTATCTTCAGAATTTGAGATGAAGGATCTTGGTGAAGCAAGGAAGGTGCTAGGCATGGAAATCACACGAGACCGAAGGGTTGGCAGGGTGAGCTTGACATAGAAGGGGTATTTGCAAAAGGTACTTCAGAGGTTCAACATCGGCAAGGATGCGAAGTCTGTAAGTACACCACTAGCTCCTCATTTCAAGTTATCTGCTATGATGTCTCCAAAGAACGTTGAAGAACGTGAGTACATGACTCACGTCCCATATGCTAGCGCAGTCGGTAGTCTTATGTATACTATGGTGTGTACGAGACCAGATCTGTCACAAGCTGTCTCTATGGTCAGTAGATATATGCATGATCTGGGACAGGGTCATTGGGAGGCAGTGAAGTGGATTCTGCGGTACATTAAAGGTACCGTTGATGTTGGTCTGGTATTTAAGAAGGACTCCACAGGGAAGCAAGATTGTATCGGATATGTTGATTCCGACTATGCAGGTTGTTGGCCCAGAGGCCTTCCACTCTAGTTTTGATGATGATTAACTCATGTAGTTATGTTTACTAATAATCTTGTAATGTTTAGTTTCAGATCTCTAATCAAGATATTAATAGGTGATTAGCTTCAACAAAGATGTTTTGGAAGCTTTCACATGGTTATTCAAGAGCTCGAGCATCAAGATCATATATAGCACTCGTTGGAGTCAAGCTCGGTAGATCACGGTTTGGATCGAGTCGACTTGAAGATGGAGTTCGTCAAGAAGACCTCGGCACATAGTTTAGTTTTTGTTTTAGATCCATGTGTAAAGATTAGATAGTGTGATATGCTCAAGTTCACAACACACACACTTGTTTAAGTTTTCATGTTTATTGGTTTTCGGTTTTTGGTTTAACCGATCTTGGTTTTCATGAATAGATAGTATCAATACAAGTTTACATTGTTTAAATGTATATTAGATATGTTCTATATACGTCTATGTTTCAACTATTTATACAAACTTATTTTGATATGCCTATTCATGTGTTTGGAGTTTTGTGTTTAACAAAACATTTTTCGGATTTAATATCAAAAACATGGATATATATATATATATATATATTATATATATATAATGTTTCATGTATATTGGATTATATCCATATACAACATGCTTCAAGTTGTTTAAATAACATGTTTTTGTATTTGGATGAGCTTTGGACAAAACGAATTTTCAATTTAAAAATCTAAGTTTTAGAAAATACAATTTTTGGTTTTCGGCAAAATTTGTAAGTCACAAAAATGGTTCAAAAAGTTTGAAATATGTATTGAAAATTTTCACACATGTTTGTATACAAAGAGAATATAAGAAACTATTTTTGTGAATTTTTAGAGTTTTTATGGGATTTTATAGGTAAATAAAAACCAAGTTTTCAAGTCCTGTAATCCATGTTCTGGCTTCTGCTGGTCGACCGAGCTAGGAGTCGGTCGACCGACGTGCACAGAATGTGCACGCCTGTTTGGCTGGAGGGGCGGTCGACCGACCCGGTCGACCGCCAGAGAGCTTCTGCTCTCTGGAAAGCCCCGGTCTACCGGGTCGGTCGACCGGTAGAGAGCTTTGCTCTTTGTTCCAGGCTGCGGTCGACCGAGCTGGTCGACCGAGGCTCCAACGGTCAGAAATTTGACCGTTGGCGGTCGACCGACAGCCGCCAGGGCTGAAAAACAGCCCCAACGGCTAGTTTTTCTTGGGGCCTTTATATACCCCATTTTGAGAGAGGTTTTCAACAAGTTTTTAAAAGGCAAAAATTCAGAGCTTCCCTAGTGTTTAATTCCAATCTTTCTAAAGAGTTTTGGGTTTAAAGTTTTCATCTTTATTTGTTTTTAAAAGTGTTTGTTATTTCAAAGAAAATAGTCTTTTGGAATTTGGTTTTTGGTCTAAAAATTCTATATCTATTTGGAGATTTTCCAAAGTGATTTTCTTTGTTAAAAACACTTTGTTTTCCACACTTGAGCTATATCATTCTATCCTATCTATTAGGATCTTTTATTTGTGGGAAAATTAGTTTGTGGTTGTGGAAACCACTAAGATTGTAAACCCTCCATAATTGTTGTATCCCTCTTGAGTAGAGGTTGATTTTGGAGTGGTGATTGACTCCCTCTAGTGAGAGGTGGAGATTGTATTTGGCTCCCTCTAGTGAGAGGCGGAGATTGGTTGTGTATCCCTCTTAGTGAAGAGGTGAATTGTGGTTGTTTGGCTAAGGGCCTACCCCTCTTGTGTGAGGTGGTGTTTGTGTTGCCTCTGTGAGAGGTTGTATCGGTTAAGAGAGGAGTTGTGTACTCCGGTTGTAGTTGCCCCAAATCCTCAGTGGAGGTTCCCTGTGTGGGAGTCCTGTGTGGACAAGTTAGTGGATTGAAAATCCTTCTGGGTGAAGGCGGGGATGTAGAGCTGGGTGCTCGAACCTCGAAACAAATCTTGTTGTTTGCGTTTGATCCATTGACTCTTACTCTCTCTCTTTTATTTGTGCCTTGCATCATTTCATATTGCTCATTCATATTATATGCTTGGCTTGTTTGAGTGTGCCTCACTTGTGCTTAACCACGAGAGCTTCATATAGCGCCTCAACTCTTATTCAGAGGAATCAAGAGGAGTTAGTCCAGAGCCCTTCACCGGGAATTCGGCTACACTCGTTGGTTGCATTAAGTGTAGTTGCAATTAAGTTTTAATTTCTGCATTTAATTCATTAGATTTGCCATACACCTATTCACCCCCCTCTAGGTGTACCTTACAATTGGTATCAGAGCCTACGCTCCTGATGTTTGGTTTAACCACCTAGGAGTGTGATCTTGGTTAGCTAATTTATCATTTACATTTGCACACTATTTGTTTACACACACTTATAGATTGCTTGTCACCTCCCATGTTTGATGTCTCCAACATTGACATGTGAAAATTTAGGATGTCCATGTATTTGAAAACCCTAGGCATGCATGTTTTCCTTGCCGCTACCAAGAAATCCTATCTTGATAATAGCAAGCATATAGAGGCCAATGCACAAGCCCTTGAGGCACTTAGAAGCACGCTTAACAAAGAATATCTTATGCTTGTTTCTAACTGTGATTCCGCCTTTGCAGTGTGGAACATGTTGACCTCCTCCAAGTTTCAAATGCCAATCCAAACAGAGGATGAATCTAGTGGAGAATCCGAGCAACAATGCTACATGGTCCAAGGGAATGACTCCCTTGAGGTATATTCAGAATCTCAATTAGATGGTGATGATGTTAGTTCTTCTTGTGATGATTATGTTGATCCAAATGCTTTGAACGAAGAACTCTCCATTGTTTGTGAAAAATTATTAGAAAAATATAATCTTTTGAAAAAGAAGACTTTTGCATTAAATAAAGAAAATGAAAATTTGTCTTCTAGACTTGACTTGGTTTTGCAAGAGAAGGAAGAGATTTCAAGTGAACGTGACTCACTTAAATCCCAACTAGATCTTGCCCTAAAAGAAAATGAATTTTTGAAAAATAAAAATGATTGTGATATAATTTTGAAGAAAAATGAATCTTTATCTTCAAAACTTGATTTTGTTAAAAGAAAATATTTCTTTGAAAAACAAATTGATTTGATTTCACAAGAATTGGAAGATTGTTTAAAGAAAAATGTTTCTTTGAAAAAGGATATTGATTCTCATGTTTGCCATGCTAGTGTAGCTTCACATTCTAGCTCACCTATTGCATGCTCCACTTCTTCTAATATTGAAAATGATATAAACTTATTAAAGAAGAATATGGATTGTTTGGGCTCCACTTTGAGCCACCGTGCTATGAACCATACACGGTTGGAATCTATGTTTCGAAAGAAAGTTCCTATTATGCATGCACACCATACACGGCATACACATGCTCCTCACGATCACACCCGTCACACAATGTATGCTCATGTGTACACTTGTACACATTGTGGACGTAAGGGCCATCTTGCTAAGTTTTGCTATGATTGTTTACATGATTCTAATTTAGCAACTAAGTTTGTTTGGGTTAGGAAAGGAACTAACCCCCATGGACCCAAAAGAGTGTGGGTACCAAAGACCACTCCTATTGTATTTGATGTAGGTGTGGGCTCTCGCATGACGTGAGAATGATGGTGCCTTGAGGTGGATGCGTTCCGAGCCTAAAGATTACTATTTGCATGCATCACTTTCAAGGGGAGTTTGGTGGGAAGACCACCTTATTTTGGAGACATGGAAAGTTGCCGTCATGGTTTTGGTAACTATCCCTTACTCGTTTATGTTTGCATGCTTTTAGATCATTCATTTATATCATGTCTTGTTTAATGTTCATTATGCATATGCCATGTTTATTAGATTAGTGATATACATGTTTAGTTATTTGAGACACGCATGTTTAATATGGATTTATATCTTTGTGTTCTCACATTTGTTTTAACTAATATGTATGTCCTAGATCTAATGCACATGCATATACATAATGATCATCTGGATGTTTATGAGTTTTGTTTTGATTTCTATGCTTCATATGATTGATTACTTATTTAGATGTTAGTTTTTATTAAAACTAGGATATATACTTGTACATATAGTGGGCCACAAATAGATTATTATATGTTTGTGCTTGAATGCTTATTTGTACCCATTAGATGTACTAGTATAGTCTAGTTTTGATGATTCATACATTTGACTTGTATTCCCATTTTGTACATGTTTTCCATATTTATATGTTTAACTTCATGTATATGTCCATCTTGTCTAAACTATTGATTATACATATACATCCTTGAGCCACTTGCCTTCATGCATATACATTTGTGGACTCGTTTATATTTGGATATGTTTGTATACTTTAGTTTGTACATGACATACATATGCCTTGAAGAATTCTAGTTTTGATGATTTTCATGTTTCTTTTAAGGAATTTTGAGCTAAATTGACTAGTTTCATGATTATGTTCTTCACATAACTTGTACACTCACTCTACTTGATGGTTTCTCATGATTTTATTTTCATGAGTATGATATGTTCCTTATTGATTTTGAGTGTTTAGTGACCATGTGATTTACATGTTTTTCATGAAATATAATTTTGTTTTATTCCTTACTTGAAGGATTTCGTACTAGTTTACAAATTTTTCATATAACTAGTTCGTATTCTTCATTTGGTAGAGTTTTTCAAACATACTATATTTTCAAACCTATTTTTGAAAACCCTACCCATTCAAGGGCAGTTGGTTGGGCGACCATGCCTTGTATGCTCTTTATTGAAAATCATTTTAAACATGTGCATGAAATGGATGGTAGGTAATATGAGTTATACACTTGACCTTATTTTTGTTTCAATTGGTATCATTGGATCTTTTCAATTGGTATCAATATTGACATTCTTTTGTATACTCATATATTGTTTTTATATATGTATGCTCAAACTTCAAATAGAATCAATCTCAATTGGTATCTAATTTTTCATACATATATATGATTTATTTGTGCTTATTATATCTCTATATTTTTTAGCACAAATTTTGAGTTATGCTAAGCTTGATTCCTAAATGACTATTATATTTCAATTGATTAAGTTTTTTTCAATTGGTACTTATACAAACTTATGCATTATTTTATTTGGTATTTCATAAAGGGGGAGAAAATTAGCATTTTATTTTTCAATTGGTATTTTGTTTACCGCTGTTTTCCATTCCCATACTTTATGATGAAAAATGATTGAAAAATTGATATTGATTTTAATTGGTATCATATGTTAAAAATGAAAAATATTTACAATTGGTATCAAGATGTTTATTTGTTTACTTTCATTTGGTATCATGATGCACTTCCATTGTTATATTTTTTAATTGGTATCATGTTTGTTTAAAGGGGGAGAAGTATTTGAGTTTTACTTTGTTTGATTTCACCCCTTAGAATATGTTTTATTGGTTTTACTTTGACCCCTTTATTGATGATTGACAAAAAGGGGAGAAGTATTTGAGTTTATATGCATGTTTTTTATGTTTTGCATGTTTTTATATTGTATCAAGTATTGATATCAAGAGTGCATGTTTTATGTTTAACATAGTTTGTTTTTTATTGGTATTAAGAGCATTATTTAAGAACATGTTTATGAAAAGAAGAAATAATTTATTTTGGTATCAAGAGCTATTTTGGTATCAAAAGCTTATTTTATGCATGTTGATGCATTTCATGTTTGGTATCAAGATCATGTTTTTGTATTTGGTATCAAAAGCTTGTTTTATGTATATTTATGCATTGTCATGTTTAATATTCATTGCATATATTTATTGTTTATTGCTATGCATGAGTTAAGGGGGAGCTTCCTTGAAGCTTAACTTTAATCCATACATATATAACTCCATGAGTTTTGTCATCATCAAAAAGGGGGAGATTGTTGGCCAAGTGGCCTCCCACTCTAGTTTTGATGATGATTAACTCAAGTAGTTATGTTTACTAATAATCTTGTGTGTTTAGTTTCAGATCTCTAATCAAGATATTAGTAGGTGATTAGCTTCAACAAAGATGTTTTGGAAGCTTTCACATGGTGGTTCAAGAGCCCGAGCATCAAGATCATATATAGCACTCGTTGGAGTCAAGCTCGGTGGATCACGGTTTGGATCGAGTCGACTTGAAGACGGAGTTCGTCAAGAAGACCTCGGTACATAGTTTAGTTTTTGTTTTAGATCCATGTGTAAAGATTAGATAGTGTGATATGCTCAAGTTCACAACACACACACTTGTTTAAGTTTTCATGTTTATTGGTTTTCGATTTTTGGTTTAACCGATCTTGGTTTTCATGAATAGATAGTATCAATACAAGTTTACATTGTTTAAATGTATATTAGATATGTTCTATATACATCTATGCTTCAACTATTTATACAAACTTATTTTGATATGCCTATTCATGTGTTTGGAGTTTTGTGTTTTAACAAAACATATTTTCGAATTTAATATCAAAAACATGGATATATATATATATGACTTCAAGTTGTTTAAATAACATGTTTTTGTATTTGGATGAGCTTTGGACAAAACGAATTTTCAATTTAAAAATCCAAGCTTTAGAAAATACAGTTTTTGGTTTTCGGCAAAATTTGTAAGTCACAAAAATGGTTCAAAAAGTTTGAAATATGTGTTAAAATTTTTCACACATGTTTGTATATCAAAGAGAATATAAGAAACTATTTTTGTTGATAGTGACTCGAGTTGGACTAAGATTGCCCAACCGGAGTTGTTGATAAACTGAGAATGGAAGCAGGTTGATACTTTCTCCCAAATCAAGAAGTGCATGACTAATCTCGGCTTGTCCTATAGAGCAGGCAATGGTTGGACAACCCGGATCCTTGTACTTGACAGGGATCGGACCCGATAGTAGCTCACTAATGTTAGTGGCTAAGAAACACTAATGTTAGTGGCTATGAAAACTTTCTTGGATACATTAGTCTTTCTCTTCTTGATGCACATGTCCTTAAGAAATTTTGCATAGGATGGGACTTGTTGGATGGCATCAAGGAGTGGCACATTTATCTTAACTTGATTAAATATCTCAATTATCTTATCCATGTGTGAATTTTGCTTATTGTTCTTTAGCCTATTAGGAAATGGTACCATAGGCTTGTACACCTGACTGATTGACTTATCTGTTTCAGATTTGGAAGGATTGAGACTAGATGAGGTGGATGCTGGAGTGTGATTGTGCTGACTGGGATTGGGTGGTGTTGACACTTGGTTATCAACTTTCTTTCCCGACCTCAATGTATGAACAGCATTACATTGATTCAATGACTGATCCTCAACCAAATGAGCTTGTTGTGAATTCCTAGGATTCATAATTGGTTGACTGGGCAAGGTACCATTTTGCCTCTCATGTTGTGGATTTGCTAAGTGGCTCATTTGACCATCTAGCCTCTGTATTATTTGCATGAGGGAATCTTGGTTCTTCATGTACCTTTTCATATTTCTCTCAAAGTCAGTCATTCTCCTTTCAAGCTGAGGATTCTGAAAGGAAGGTTGTGGATCTTGGTTAGAAAAATTTTATTGATAATGTGAAAAATTGTTGGGAGAATTATGAGGGTGATTTGGAAAGTTGGGTTGATGATTGGAAGAATTATTGGAATGATGGAAGCGGCTTGCATGGTTTGACCGTGGGTGGTCATTATTTTGTTGGCTCCATGAGAAATTTGGGTGATTTCTCTAACCAAGATTGTACGTTGGAGCGTAAGGATCATTGTTCGGCCTTGAAAAGACCGCATTCATCGGTTTAGAAAGGAGTTGTTGAGCTTGAAATACAGGACACTCCTCAAACACATGATTCATGGCCTGACAGTAAGTACAACCCGGAGTTGAAAATTCGTTCGGGCTAACTTGATTGACTGGATTTGGTTCCTTAGTTTCTAAAGCTTCCAGTCTTCTCGCTAGGTTAGCTAACTTAGACTCGTTAACTATGGATGATTCAATTGAATGGAGACTTCCTCTTGAAGAGATAGAGTTTGGATTCCTAGAGCTTTCACTAGTAGGTTCCCATTGGATAGTCTTTTCAGCTAGATTCTCATATAAATCCCATCCTTCATGCTCATTCTTCTAAAAGAATCCCCCTTCGCACATAATTTCTAAGAGGGTCTTGGTTGAGTAGTCTAAACCGTCATAAAGAATTTGGCATTATCGCCATTTCTCTATTCCATGATGAGAACATTGGACAAGGAGGTCTTTGAAGCGTTCAAAGTACCTCCAAAACAGTTCACTAGGTTCTTGCTTGAACTGCATGATGTTTTTCCTAAAGAGAGCGGTCTTGTGAATTGGATAGAATTTCTTCAAGAAGACCTTGATAGAACTATCCCAGGATGTGATAGAGCCAGCCGCTAAGCTGTAGAGCCATTTCTTGGCTAAGTCCTTAAGAGCAAATGGGACAAATCTCAACCTAATAGCATCATCTGTAAGGTGTGAGATTTTCATCATTAAGCATACTTCTTCAAATTCTCTTATGAAGAAATAAGCATCTTCGGACTCTAAGTCATGGAACTTAAGGAGTGTTTGATGAACTGTGGCATAAGCTCAAAGTTGTGTTCACCAACCGATAGAAGTTGGATGCATGATGGAAGTGAGGTTCTAATGGGATAGAATCTATCCTGCAAGATGTCAGTTGAGACATAACCGAATCTAGTCTTGGTTCGAACTTGGGTGGTGATGTGTTTCCAGTTAACCTAGATGAATTAGGGTCTCTTGACCATACTTGCATACACAAACACAATCACAATCACAAACAAGTTTACCAACAGTCAACAAGAGTAATCAACCAAGCCTAGTCTAAGGTAACCTCGACCTAGACAACTCCTAACTGGTTGATTGTCCACAGGAGGTATAATGTAGACTTTGACCACAAGCTAATTAGCCAGGTCAGGGCAAGATTGGTGGGAGGTTATCCGTTAAAGATGTTCCTTAATTAAGTAACCACCAACCTTCGGGCTTTCGGCCCTTAATCCCCTTCCTAGACACTGTAGGCTGTCTAAAAATCACAAAGACAAGCCACCAAAACGCAGAGATTCAAGATCAAGGCGCGTTGGCTCAACGCCCGCGTCTCAGCATCAAGGCGCGTTGGCTCAACGCCCGCGTCTCCGCATCAAGGCGCGTTGGCTCAACGCCCGCGTCTCAGCATCAAGGCGCGTTGGCTCAACGCCCGCGTCTCAGCATCAAGGCGCATTGGCTCAACGCCCGCGTCTCAGCATCAAGGCGCGTTGGCTCAACACCCGCGTCTCCGCATCAAGGCGCGTTGGCTCAACGCCCGCGTCTCAGCAACAAGGTGCCCCCACCTTGGTTGTAACCACCCCGATTATGGCGCCATCCACCGCCCATGTTGCGGGGAAGTTGGCCCTCATCGTGGAGCACTTTTAGGAGGCACGATCACCCCCTAAAAACCTTATAAATAGTCCCGTCACTATTGAAGAGAAAGGAGGACGACAATTATCGGGCAAGGGAGAGATTCCAAAAAAAAAAAAGGAGAGATCATCGACAGAGAGAGAAGACCCTTCAGCGAGCTTACTGAGTACTAGCCGCTCTTCGCCTACCTCCTCTTCTATAGTTTTGGTAGACGGAGCTGAGTTACTCCCTCTACCTGCCAAGGAGAAGATCCCTCGACGGTCCAGAACGGTCATCTGGTCAACGGAGAACAAGATTCACTCTCCACCGCCACCGAAGAACCCAGCACTAAACAAAGGGGGAATTCAAGATTCAATATTCTCCCTCCCTTGTAACCGGAAGATTAAGCCGGCTGTAATTTTTCATCTGATTCAAGGAAACGTTACTCCAGCCCCCCTTTTCTGCGTCAAACAAGAGATGGCGACTCCGCTGGGGAATCTGTTTGTTACCGACGAACAAGCTGTGGCGCAGGATGATGTTCTCCGTAAGGGGAAGATGGTCGAAACGCTCGTTGTCGAGTTCGACCAGGCGAAGTATGAAGAGTACCTCTCTTCTGGCTCCAAGAGCCCAAAGACCCGCGTCTGCCGCAGGGTCTCAACTGAAAAGCTACCCAAGGCCCAATCTGAGGCTCTGCCGGGTGCCGATGCCCACTGTGCCAAGACAAGTTCACGCGCCAACGCCTCCCAGAAGGCCCGCGTGACCTCAGACACTGCTGTTGCGATCAACCACGTCGCACAGAACACACACGCCAACGCCTCCCAGAAGGCCCGCGTGGTCCCAGGCACCACTGCTGCTGCGATCAACTGCGTCGCGCAGAATACCCGCGTCAACGTCTCTCAGGAGACCCGCGTGGTGAACACTCTTGGTTCTGAAAACCAGGAGGTTGTTGGTTTCTCCCCTCCTCCACGACGCAACCGGAATGCTGAGCGTCGACAGAGGAGACGCGCGCGTCAACTCCAAGTCGGAACCATTGGTTGTCTGACTGGGGGTGGACGCGGCGTACAATCTGATGCCTTGCCCGCACCTCGTCCAGTGCGTGAGATCCGCGTTTGGCGACCCAAACGCGAGACTCCTCAAGTTGAGTCCTCTGAGGACCAACTCATCAAACGCCGGGGTGAAACCTCCGCGTCTTTTCAAACGCAGGAAGTACGCACTCGTAGGCGTGGGGCCCAGCAGCCCGCTCTCTCTCAAGCAACTCTGCCCAAACGCATCAGGCAGCAACGCGAGACTCGCGTGCGCGTCATACAGCTGCGTCATGAGAGCCGCGTCCCTGAAGTCTGCGTCCAGGCTGAACAGCACATGACTGTCTCCCGTCTTCGACGTTGCGAGACCAGTCTCTTTAATCCCCCTCCCACGGATTTGAGGGATTATTTGACAAGGAAAAGAAGTGCCAATCAAGCCACTTCGTCATGCTGCTGTCAACAGCTCATCCATATGCTCTCTGGATGCCATTATGGATCAGGCATGCACCAGCAGTCCTTAATCAGACAGCTGACCCTGATTCCCCCGTCAGCCAAAAGAAGACGCTCCCACAGAAGGAGAACCTTTTCAGATGTTGAATACCCGGAGCTTACTGCAAATATGACTAGCAGAAGCAAGGGAAAACAACCAATGGTCAACTCAGAGGAATCTGACTCTGAGCCGGAAGGGGTGTATCAACACACTCGCACCCGGACGGGGGCCATTCCCCCAATTGACTATAATGCCTTAGCCCGCGGCATTAGAATGGGTGATTCTCACTCCGCTGTAGTGGAGTCGCAGGCTTCAAACTCTTCCGTCGAGAAGGAGGCTTCCGCCTACATGGCAGACACTCCTGAGGAGACGGCCAGGCGTTTAGAGCAGACGCAGAAGCGCCAGATGGATATAATCGCCTCTCAACAGAGATCCATTGACTCCCTCAAGCATATGCTTGAGAAATTGCTTGAAGAAGGAGCGAGATCTCCTCCTAGACGGCCGAAGGGGAAAGGGAGAAAGGGAGGAAGCCCACCCTCCGAACCTTCCGACGAGACACGACGATCTACCTCGGATGTGTCCAAGCCCCCGTCGCAGGCAAGAAGCGACCAAGACCAGGAGAAGACTCATGCTAAGAGGATGAGTCAATTGGAACGACGCCTCGAGGCCCTTGCCAATCGCAAGGACCTCCAAGAAGCTGGAGTGGTCCGGCCCTATCCGGCTGAGTGGGACTTAGTTCCATACCCTCCTAAGTTCAAGGCTCCAACCCTCCAAGCATTCGACGGGAAGGGGTCACCCAACCAGCACATCTACTACTTCAAATCCCAGACCGGGAATGTAGTAGATAATGACGCCATCCTGGCGCGACTGTTCATCGGCACCCTGAAAGGGTTGGCTTTTGAGTGGTTTATGAAGCTCCCGGAGGGTTCTATCAAGAACTGGGGGGATCTAGAGAAGCTGTTCTTGACACGCTTCTTCGAAGATGACTCCGAAGTCACGATGCCCACCCTTTTAGCTACCAAACAGCGGAGAGGGGAGTCCGTCAAATCTTTCGTGGAAAGATTTCGGAACACGGCACTCCGGTGCCCAAGCGGTATGACCCAGGCCACCCTGGTGGAAACATGCCGCCACAATCTCCAAACCTCACTCCTTGCTCAAATAGGAGTTGCTGAAAGCCGCACCTGGAAGCAGTTAGTCCAACAAGGTGAACAGGCTGAGGAGATTGTTGCCCGTGTCAGGGCAGAGGAAGGCAAGCTGCGGCCGGAAAGGTCGACAAGGCGTGCACCGGCACCAGACACCTCCCTCCAGACGAAGCGGAAGGATAATTTGGCGACGGAGACCAAATCTCCCACCAAACTCAAACAGGCAGGGCAAGTGGCTCTTCAAGCCAGCCACGCCCTAACAAGCAGTATTCCTTCAAGGAGGAACACGTCGATTCGCTCTTCAAGCTACTCAACAAGAGCAATCGACTGAAGCTCCCTGAAATTAGGCGCCCGGAGGAAGTCGGCAAGACCGACAATCCCAACTACTGCATGTACCACAGGATGTTGGGACATCCTACCAAAAGCTGCTACGTCTTCAAGGACATTCTTCAGGCTCTGATTGACGCGGAGGTGTTAAAACTCCGACCAGAGCAGAAGAAGGTGACGGCCAATGTGACGTCGGTTCTCCAGTTCGGGAGACAACCTCCAGCGCCTGCGGGGGTAACTCCTATTCCAAGGGGAGAATTAAGAGTGGTCAACACAGACCCTCACCAGCAACAGGAGAAGGGCTTGGTAGCCGTCCCTACACCTCAGGGGGAAACCATGTGGGTCCACCCTGACCTCGTCAACGAACAGCAGTGGACTACTGTGACCAACAGGAAGTCCAAAGGCAAGGCAAAAGCTTCGTCCTGTCATGTGGTATGTGCCTCCTCCCGAGAAGCAGAGGATGATGTTCCCTCACTGACCGACTCAGAGGAGGAAACGATAGTCTTGGCCGCAGAGCCCAACCAACCAACGACGGGAACTCGTTCGGGTCAACCCTACTTGAAGCAGTACGGCGAAGTGGCGGTAAACCCTCCACAACCGGCTGCAGAGCCAACTAGGCCCTCCACGAAGCCACCTGTGGAGAAGCAGAAGGAGACTCGATTCTCTCGAGCCCTTCAAAGAGGCATCGCGGAAGGGTCTTCGGCACCTTACCGCTTTGATATCCTGGCTCAGCTGGCCAACATTCCGGCACGCATTACCTTGTACGAACTTCTTAGACTATCAAAGTCGACCAGGGAAGCTCTGCAAGAAGCTCTGGCAAATGCTGAGGTCTTCATGACCCAGGTGCCGAAGGAGGAAGATGTAGAGGATTGCCTCCACGCTTCCCAGAATGCCCCCTGCATCACCTTCACGGCAGATGATATGCAGGTGAAAGGGAAGCATGATCGACCCCTGTACTTCACAGGTTACATCGGATCATCTGAGGTGAACCGCATTCAGGTAGATACAGGGTCCGCATTGAGCATTATGCCCCGCCGAGTCATGCAACACCTCGGCATCCCTACCCACCGTCTGAGCCCTACACAGACGACCATCTACGGGTTCAATGCCAACGGCACCCGTCCGATGGGGAAGATCAAGCTCAAGTGCCAGATTGGGAGCCTCAAGTCGGAGGTGACATGCTACGTCATCGATGCCGACACTTCTTACAATCTGCTGCTGGGACGACCATGGATCCACCGCAACTCCATCGTTCCCTCCACTCTTCACCAAGTCATGAAATACATTGACGCGAGTGGGAAGGTGCAAACGTTGGTTGCCGAAAGGTATCCGTTCAAGGAGTCGAGAATTATTTCACGGATTCCCTTTTATATCAGGATCCGGTGGATGAAACCCCGCAACTGGAGGCGCCAGACTCTGGTAATGAGGCTGACACTGAGCCCGAGCAAGAAAAGTGCCTGTGGGAGTTAGAACCACTTGTAAAGAGCACTAATAAGCTCGATGTTGATAATACCACCGACGATGCAGGCGGTTGGTATATTAATGAAAGTCTAGACTTTGAATATTTTTCTGCGTGTGCATCCGATTCAATACCGTCGGATACTACTACCGACGTAGACGATGACATCTGGTCGGCAATGGATGCTTTGACATCATTGCATGTACCAGTAAAATCATCTTTCGGGACATACCAGGATAATGGCGATGCGCAGGAATCTATATTCTTGGTTCCGGCAAGACGAAAAGGCCAAAGACCAATACTTTTCGGGCGAATCTCGTCTGAACCGATGCCCCACGAAGAATCGGAAAGCGAGGAGGAATCCCCTCAGCTCGACCATTATGAATCGAAAGCGCTCAGAATAATGAAGCAAATGGGGTACGATCTAACCAACAAGCCCGGGTTGAACTTCGGCAAAGGAAGGAGGACGCTACTTCGATCCTTTGTGCCAAAAGGGAAGGCCCCGATTATTATCATCGGACGCGCAGGGGGTTGGGCTATGTATCAACTCCAGTCCCATCAGCCTCTGATTCTCGAGAGTCGTCAAGTCACGATTGCTCTTCAGACACGTCATCGTGGGAGTCAGATGTCAGTGTCGGCAACATCTTCAAAGGGCTTTCAGTAAACATGGTTTCAACAGGCCATCTGGAAGATGAAGATGAAGAAATGATCCAACCTGATACAGATCCTTGGATCAAACATTTGAATGCTCTTTGGATATCCGCTTTGAACAGAGTGAGCCACCCACAGATGACAAGGTTGTTCAGATCAACCTAGGAGATGAGGCCAACCCCAAGCCCATCTTCATAAGTGACGGCCTGTCGCCTCCAGAGAAGAAGGATCTAATATCTCTTGTACAAGAGTATATAGATGTCTTCGCCTGGAACTATGAGGACATGCCAGGGCTTGATCCACAAGTGGCCATGCACCACCTCAACATCAATTCGGACGTAAAACCTGTCAAACAACAGCAGCGACGGTTCCGTCCCGAAATAATGGAAGCAATTCAATCAGAAGTTAGAAAGCTCATCGATTCTGGCTTTATCCGGGAAGAACAACATCCCGACTGGGTAGCCAACATCGTCCCCGTCGCCAAGAAGAATGGGAAGATCCGGATCTGCATCGACTTCCGTGATCTAAACGAGGCCTGCCCCAAAGACGAATTCCCATTGCCAATCACAGATGTCATGATTGACAATACTTGTGGATTCGAGCGAATGTCCTTTATGGACGGGTTCTCAGGATACAATCAAATCAAGATGTATCCCGATGACGAAAAGCATATCTCCTTCAGGACTCCTCTAGGGGTATATTGCTACACCGTCATGCCCTTCGGACTGAAAAATGCAGGGGCAACATACCAAAGGGCCATGAACGCCATTTTCCATCAGCAAATACGGAAAACGGTGGAATGCTATGTCGATGACATCGCGGTGAAAAGTCGCACTAAAGGTGATCACATAGCAGACCTGAAAGTGGTCTTCGACATCATGCGGGCTCATCAATTGAAGATGAACCCCACCAAATCCTTCCTGGGGGTAGCCAGTGGCAAATTCCTAGGATTTGTTGTGACTTCCACAGGAATCCATTTGGATCCAGAGAAAGTCCGCGCTATCCAAGAGATGCAACCCCCCAGAAGCCTCAAGGAGCTCAGGGGATTACAAGGACGATTGGCGTACATCCGCAGGTTCATATCAAACCTTTCCGGGAGATGCCAACCCTTCGCCAAGCTGATGAAAAAGGGTGTTTCATTCATTTGGGACGACGCTTGTCAAAAAGCATTTGAGGAGATCAAACACTACCTCACCCAACCACCAGTTCTTGCAGCTCCGGTGTCCGGAAAGCCTTTCCTGATGTACGTCCGAGCAATGGATCATTCCCTGGGAGCTCTACTAGCTCAGAATGATGAACAAGGACGAGAACAGGCAATCTACTATCTGAGTAGAACAATGATTGGAGCCGAACATCGGTACAACCCGATCGAGAAGGAATGTTTGGCACTAGTGTTGCCATTCAGAAAATGCGACACTATCTGGTAGGCCAGACTATAAATGTCATATCAAAAGTCAATCCTTTGAGGTTACTTATGACAAAGCCTTCTTCACTAAATGGCCGGCTGGCAAAATGGGCCATATTGCTATCACAATATGAGATGCATTTTCTGCCACAAAAGGCTATTAAGGGACAAGCGGTGGCGGACTTCTTAGCTGAACACCCAGATCTGAGGGCAGCCAAGCTCTATGAGGATCTCCCAGATGAGGCCGCCGAAGTCTGCCTGACTCAGACGTTGTTCGAAAGTCAAGTATGGCAACTTTTCTTCGACGGTGCATCAAGGACAAGCCCAAAGGGACGCATAGTAGCGGGGGTAGGAGTGGTACTCGTCTCCCCACAAAATATGTGATTCCCCGAGCTCTCACTGACCGAGCCCTGCTCCAACAATGTGGCGGAATACAACGCTCTTTTGATTGGGATGCAATTCGCCGATGAGATTGGCGTTAAAAATCTCGAGGCGTACGGTGATTCTAAACTCATCGTCAGCCAAGTTCGCGGAGAGTATGAGGTCAGACATGACGATCTAGTACCCAATTACAATGCGACAATCCACATGGCCGAGAGGTTTCAAACTTCTACATCGACCATGTACCGCGCAGGCAAAATGCGCATGCAGATGCACTTGCATCCCTTGCTGCCTCCTTAGCCCTTCCAGCTGGAGTAATGGAGAAAGTATTCGTCTATAGCCACGACCTGTACTGTCCAAAAATTTCACTCGGAGACTGCCCAGGGTCAACGGGAGATCATCACGACAAGGAAACACTTGAAGTGTCAACCGGTCTAGAGCTTAAAGACTGGCGATTCCCCTACATCGACTATGTCTTGTACGGCATCCTGCCTGAGGACACCAGGGAGGCGGCTGCCATCCGAAGAAAAGCCCCCAAATTCTACTATAATGCGATTTCGCGAACATTGTATCGTCGATCGCATGACGGGATCCTGCTCCGATGCCTCTCATCAAAAGAAGCCCAAGGAGTATTGAAAGAAGCCCACGATGGTACTTGTGGAGCTCATCAACCTGGCCCCAAATTGGCACATCGACTCCAAAGGTGGGTTACTATTGGCCCAAGATGATCGCCGATGCTGTCGCTTATGCTAAGAGATGTCACGCCTGCCAAATACACGGCGATTTCATCCATCAAGCACCAGGGTACCTCCACTCTACAACCTCTACTTGGCCGTTTGAAATGTGGGGGATGGACGTGGTTGGCCCTATCAGCCCACCATCATCGAAAGGACATCGGTTCATTCTAGCGATAACCGATTACTTCTCAAAGTGGGCCGAAGCTATCCCTTTGAAAGAGGTAAAATCTTCTAACGTGATCAAGTTCGTGAAACATCACGTTATTTACCGCTTCGGTGTGCCTCGGCGTATCATCCATGACAATGGACCCCAGTTCATCAGCCAGGCTTTCCAGAGATTCTGCGCTAAGTTCAGAATCCAGAGTGTGTCCTCAACGGCATACTATCCTGCTGCTAACGGTCTTGCAGAAGCCTTCAATAAGACTATTGGCAAGCTTCTTAAAAGTTCGTCTCGAAAAGTCAACGAGATTGGGACGACAAGTTGGGTGAATGCTTATGGGCTTATCGCACAACTGTGCGAACCCCGACTAAGGCCACGCCGTTTTCCTTGGTATACGGATGTGAAGCCGTGCTTCCCTGGAGATCCAAATTCCATCTCTACGCGTCGCCTTGACAGCGGAGATGACGACCGAGGAGAAGCATCGACAGCGACTCCAGGAACTGGAGGCCTTAGACGACAAGCATCTGCAAGCCCAACAGCAAATCGAGCTCTACCAGGCTCGAATCACCAGAGCCTTCAACAAGAAAGTTAAAGTGCGAACTTTCAAGAAAGGCGACCTTGTCTTAGCCGTCCGAAGACCTATGGTCATGACGCACAAGACAAAAGGAAATTTCAACCCAAATGGGAAGGACCATTTGTGGTAGAGTCAGTCTACTCAAATGGGTCATATCGCCTCATAACTTCAAATGGCGATACACTCATGATGCCGATCAATGGCAAATTCTTGAAGAAGTACTATCCTTAATAGTACTCTTCCTCCGATCAAGTTAAAAGTACACCTCTGATCAAACATCCGACGCCCTCGATGGCTAAGGATAGAGGAAAATGTTGGCCTTTAAGCCCGACATAAATCCTCGACAACTCATCATGCTGAGGGGAATAGCATGGCTAGCCCAACTCAAACGGTAGTTGGTAAAGGCATGTCAAACCCGTTGATAGCTGAGGGTTTGCTAAAAATCCTAAGTGGACTTGAGTCCACTCTTTCCTCCAAAAATCCCTTACCAATTCTCGTCCATAGAATGGTAGGACCACAAAACTTAGTTAGATACTCTATCAAAAGCATAAAAAAAAAATGCTAAGTGTTCATAATCCGAACGCAGAAGAGACACTGGACGCAGGAATTATCAAATCCGCGTCCAGACCTGCGCATCCACGCAGAAGAGACACTGGACGCAGGAATTATCAAATCCGCGTCCAGACCTGCGCATCCATGCAGAAGAGGCACTGGACGCAGGAATTATCAAATCCGCGTCCAGACCTATGGGATCGGCGTCTCCACAACATTCTCCTTGATGTCACTTCTGGGGTGCGAAAAGAAGGGAGTTATCCACCTTAACCCTTCCACCACCATAATCGCCAGAAGTTAAGGAGGGTAACTCCCTTCCTTTCACATCCCCAGATGTCAAAGTGCTTGGACTCGGGTGCCAGATTCATCAAAATCAGCAGCTGATGAAACAGAACGCAAGGATCAAATCCGCGTTCTGTAAACTAAGTCCGCGTCTGAACCCTTCACAAATAGAAAATATTCTAAGTGAAGAATCTGAAGCGCTGGACTCAAGGGCGCGAGGGTCCAAACCCGCGCCTCGGTTATCAACCCAAAGACTGCGTCTGGGAATCAAACACGATTTAAAATTCGCGTGTTAAGGGTTCTTAAAAGTTCTTTGAACTTTCTTTAATGGCGAAACTTCCGCCTAAAAGGCCTTTACCTTGGAGACCTGGGAGAACGACGTCCTGTGCAGAGGAGGAGCTGCCCCTCTGGGCCTCGGCAATGGTCGCCTTAGAGGACGACGCGGTTGGCTTGGCCTTGGGTGCCATTGGTGATCAGAGGTCAATGAAGAAGATGAGCAGTAATGGAGAAGAAGAACTCTCTTAAATCTCTGAGTAAGCGCGTTCGGAGAAGAAGATGCATCTCTCCAACTGTTGCCTTTTATAGGCACAGGGATTCGCGAAGATACGCGGCGTGTGGCCCGGTAGACGCTGCAGCGAGTCGCCGCTTGACGCGTGTAACAAAATCGTTTCTGAACGGAGAAGATCATGCGTCGCAACCCCGCCACGAGTCAGCAGTCGACACGTGGAGCAGTTCATTTAATGAACCAGGAAATCCGCGCGCCAAAAGGCGAAATTTCGCCGGTTCCCTAGGCCAGCTGGCGGCGTAATCATGACATGGCACAGAATTCGCGCCCAAAGAACGCACCTCCTCGATGGACATGCCACGTCAGCCTCTCCATGAATGCATTCGGAAGGTCGCGTCTCTTTAAGAAATTCGCGTCCTTCCAGTCTGGCCAAATATCGCGTCTGCCTTATGAAGATCAGTCACGTCTCCATTGCCAAAGGACGCACGTTACAGAAATCGCGCCTTTATAGCAGTACCATCTCTGCTTTTTGAAAAAGAACCTGCGTTTGGCCTCCTGCTTCTGCAAAATCAGTTCAACAGTACACTGACGCAAGCAGACGACCAACCACTCCTGGCTTAAAGCGCGCCAGTGACAGACTAAAAGCAATCGGGGAGGTTTAGACTGTGCATCTAGACACTCAACATGATCAACTCTGGGGGCTTCAAAGAGTTCAACAGTACACTCACGAAGACCAACTCCAGATAAGATTAAACTCGGAGCATCAACAGTCTAGTCATGAAGGCGAACTCAGCTAGAGTCCAAAGTATTTCGAAATCCGTCCCAGTTAACTGCGGAATGTCGAAAACTTTGGAGGGGGTTCTGTAGGCTGTCTAAAAATCACAAAGACAAGCCACCAAAACGCAGAGATTCAAGATCAAGGCGCGTTGGCTCAACGCCCGCGTCTCAGCATCAAGGCGCGTTGACTCAACGCCCGCGTCTCCGCATCAAGGCGCGTTGGCTCAACACCCGCGTCTCAGCATCAAGGCGCGTTGGCTCAACGCCCGCGTCTCAGCATCAAGGCGCATTGGCTCAACGCCCGCGTCTCAGCATCAAGGCGCGTTGGCTCAACACCCGCGTCTCCGCATCAAGGCGCGTTGGCTCAACGCCCGCGTCTCAGCAACAAGGTGCCCCCACCTTGGTTGTAACCACCCCGATTATGGCACCATCCACCGCCCATGTAGCGGGGAAGTTGGCCCTCATCGTGGAGCACTTTTAGGAGGCACGATCACCCCCTAAAAACCTTATAAATAGTCCCGTCACTATTGAAGAGAAAGGAGGACGACAATTATCGGGCAAGGGAGAGATTCCAAAAAAAAAAAAGGAGATCATCGACAGAGAGAGAGAAGACCCTTCAGCGAGCTTACTGAGTACTAGCCGCTCTTCGCCTACCTCCTCTTCTAGAGTTTTGGTAGACGGAGCTGAGTTACTCCCTCTACCTGCCAAGGAGAAGATCCCTCGACGGTCCAGAACGGTCATCTGGTCAACGGAGAACAAGATTCACTCTCCACCGCCACCGAAGAACCCAGCACTAAACAAAGGGGGAATTCAAGATTCAATATTCTCCCTCCCTTGTAACCGGAAGATTAAGCCGGCTGTAATTTTTCATCTGATTCAAGGAAACGTTACTCCAGCCCCCCTTTTCCGCGTCAAACAGACACCGATTTGGCAGGAGTCAAATTCTAACACCTTCCTCCTTAGGATAATCTCCTAGTGAGTTCGAGATGTCCCTAAGGCCAACGTCTATCAGATTTTACTTAGGCTTAGATTATGCGTGCTTGGAGATGGTTTGTGGGCTAAGGAAGGTAATGTCTTCCCCACCTTATCTTGATTTGGGTTTTGCCCTTAGAATTGATTTGTGCAAAGTGTGAAGATATAGAAAAGTGGCATTCAAAAGCAAATATCACCCAAGAATGTTTCCTAAACTATATGCTATGCATACGTACCTTGTCTCCAGCTATCTTCAACAGTAATTGTAAAATAAACGTAATTAGAAAAATGCTTAGAATGCAAGTCTAAACGTTTTTTAAGCAATTAACACTCACTCAAATTACTGTTGGATTAAAACAGGGATTGTGAATAGCAGATATAGTAAGAATATAACACACAAAAACTTAATTTTTGCAAGCAATATGTCCTGCAAAAAAGAGTTTTAGTAGTCCAACAAAATTTTGAACTTTTGCAACGCAATTTCTTGAAATTCTGTTTCCTACTTTCGAGAGTAGGGGCACAGAATAGCGAGTCTTCACTTGCAAAGCTTGAATGCTAAATCTGAATTTTTAGGTCCCTGAAACAAGACACCAAACTTGTTAAAAAATAAATACACCGTTCCCTCCCCGGCAACGGAGCCAAAAAGTGATTGAAAAATCAAAGAGATAAGAGAATTACCGTGTAGCTTTGGGCTAATGGGTCATATTCATGAGGAGGAATGCGATAGAAGCTTTTCGGTGTTTTTGTTAAGTAACAAAGAATAAAATTGATGTCTTTCTTTTAAGTTGAAAAAGAGAATGGAGAGAAGGGAATGATTAAAAGAAAAACTTAAAATTTGAAGAAGGCTTTTAAGAAGGTGATTTAAAAAGCTTTGAAAATTGTTTGGTTATTTTAAATATAAGAAGGAGAAGATCTGGGCTCACTAATTTTATTTACTTAACTACTTATCTCAAGAATATTTTTTTTTGTGCATCACTTTTATCATAGGCCAAAAAAGCTTAATTTCTTTTAGTGTTCAAGTAAAACAAATGAGATGATTTTGGATCAAATCTTGAGGTCTTTCTTAACACAATATTAAAAATGGAATATTAAACCATCAAGCGCGAAGAAGCAAGTATGGAATAAAAACGATTTAACAATAGTTAGGCTTTGAAAATCTAAGTTTTAAAAGAAGAGCATCATCATGAGCTTTCAAGACTAAAATTTAACTTTAGGCATTATGATTCAAGAGAGTTCTTCCATCAAATTCAATCGAGAGAGAGGAGGTAGAAAATATCAATTAGTGAGCCCAGAAAATGATTTAGCTACACATTATGAAATGAAAACAAACAAGAGATTGACAATTAAACACAAACATACCGAATTCAAGTTGAGTTGGAATGGCAAGTAGAAGCTCCTTTGATTGTCACTTTAAAGACGAATTACACACTCATTTCACTCTTCTCTCTTTTCTGGTCTAAACTAAAAAAGAATAAAGAGGAGATACAACTTCTTCAAGCTATCTAACAGTATTCCTAAACCCTAAAAATGAACAATAAATTTAATCCTAATCCTCGCTCAATTTTCAGTACAAAACCCTGCCTTTTATAGGTAAAAACCCAGAGGGAAGGGAGTGAGGAGATAAGGGGATCAAACGCTCCCCTTATCTCCACCAACAAGCCGCGGATCCACGGCTTGGGCCAGGGATCCGCGGCCTGGATGTGGCCAATTGGCCACATCCAGGTGGAGAAGTGGTTGGCATGGATTTGGAATCTCTTTTGTCTTTCTGGTTTCACTGTTGCAACTCCCAGGTTTGATGAAACGATCTTTAATTTGTTTGCTTCAACCGCTTGATTTAGGAAGATTCATTTTCACCGGTTTTCAACCTCTCTGATTTGCCAAGATCTACCCTGATTCCCTGATTTTGAATTTATTCTGAATTAAATGGACTTTTGGGCTCGTTTCTCTGGCCATCCTTTAGCAATGGGCCTGCATTTTATAAAGAACAATAGACTTATTAATATGATTTATTTAGATAACAAGCATGAAAATGTGACAATATGTATGCACTATATGTGACTGATCATATATTATGCTTTATGTGAGTTAGGGTTTGTCATCCCTTCTTCATGTAATGCATGTATGCAGGGAAGCTAACTTAGCGTCTTCCTCTTCATAAATGTATATCGCATATATACATCCTTATTGTTGGTTTGTTTTTCACCCCTTTGTTGATGATTGACAAAAGGGGAGAAAGATTTTGAGTTTATATATGCATATTTAAGTTTTTGCATATATCGAGTTTATGCATCTTATGTTTTCACAAAATGGGGAGAATGATTTTGAAAGTTTAAAAAAAGCGGGGGAGAAAGTTTTTAAGAAAAAGAACTTTTGCTTTATGCACGTTTCTCTCACCTTGTTGATGCATATATATTTGTTTAGTTTCATGTACTTCATTGAATATCTTATTGTTTATTGTTATGCATTAGTTAAGGGGGAGCTTCTATGAAGCTTAACTTTAATCCATGCATATATAACTCCATGAGTTTTGTTATCATCAAAAAGGGAGAGATTGTTGGCCCAAAGGCCCATCACTCTAGTTTTGATGATGATTAACTTATGTAGTTATAGTACTAATGATCTTGTATTTAATTAGTCTCAGATATGTGATCAAGATCTTAGTAGGTGCTTAGCTTCAACAAAGAATTTAAAGTCAAGTTTTGGAGCTAGCACGTGTTGATTCAAGAGCTTGTGCATCAAGACCACATCAAGTACTCAAGAGGAGTCTAGCTCATTGGATCATGTTTTGGACCAAGTCAAGAAGGAGAAGAAGATTTTCAAGTGAAGACCTTCAAGAGAAGACTTGAGTCTAGGTTTTTTTTTTAGTAAGATTTTGTTGTTAGATAAAATATAAAGGATAGATTAGTTGGTGGATTGCTCAAGTATCATATACACTCACACACAAATTTATATGAGTTTTCATTACAGAGTTTTCGTTTTGGAAAAATACCGGTTTGGCTTTTGAAATTCAAAATATACATGTGTTTTACCAAAACCATTTTAGTGCTTATTGTCAAAAACATAGATATTTCATCATATATATGCAGTGGATCATCTCCATACACACTAAGCTTCAAAAGTGTTTAAAATATCTTGTTTTTGTATTTGGAGAAGTTTTAAAAAAATCAATTTAAAAAAATATAGATTTTGTTTTAAGCCAAAATTTCTAAGTCACAAAAATAGTTCAAAATGTTTGTAACTTGTTTTGATTTTTACTCAAACATGTTTGTATACCAAAGTATATTACTGAAATTATTTTTGTAGATTTTTAGAATTTATGGGATTTTATTGGTAAATAAAAGACAAGTTTTTAAATCCCCAAATATTTTTTCTGGCCATCTGCCGGTCGACCGCACGGTCGACCGAGACAGAGGTCGGTCGACCGGGCGGTCGACTGATGTGCACAAAACGTACACAGGTTGGGCCGGTCGATCGCGCGGTCAACGCGCCAGAGAGCTTCTGCTCTCTAGAAATGGCCCGGTCGACCGGGCGGTCGACCGCTAGGCCATTGCCCTGAAGGCGGTCGACTAGCCAGTCGACCGACCTTCCCAACAGTCAGAAATCCGACCGTTGGCGGTCGACTGATAGCAGTGTAAACTGCTGAGTTGGCCTCCAACGGTAGATTTTGGTTGCCTATAAATTGGTGCTTCCTTGGGCTGTTTTACACAAGATTTCAAGAGAGTTTTTTGCTTGTTTTTCCTACATATATCAGTGGTTTTATCCATGTTATAGAGCCAATATTTTCAAATCAAAAGGAGAGTTTATCAAGAGTTTTCAAAAGTGATTTCTTTGATTTTTTTCACCACATATTCAATCCTTGTTTTTCTCACACATACTTGAACTTTCCATTGCTAAATCCATCCTATAGGAGAGTTGTTGTGAGAGTTGTTTTAGGTGATCAAAGTGTTTAGATCACCAAGTGTTCTACTTTGTATTTGAGAAGGCGGACATGCGGGTTTCGAGTTCTAGTGAGAGCTCGGTGTAGAGGTGCGGCCTCAATAAGCTTGCGTGCTTGCGTGTGTTGTTCTTGCGGGAACAAGTGAGGGGACTAGGGAGTCCAAGAGTTCTAGTGTGAAATCCTTGTAGGTGTTGCGGCACCGAGTGATCTGGTGGGATCGTTTTTAGTGAAAATCCTTCATAGTGTTGAAGGCGTGGATGTAGAGTAAGGGTGCTCGAACCTCGAAACAAATCTCCCGTGTTTGCGATTGCTCTCTCTATCTCTTATGTTTATATCTTGCATACTAACATTGCTTATTTCTTTATATGCTTGATATATCTTGTGCTTAATTGTTATATGCTTGGGGATTGTTTGCTCACACTTGTATTCAACCAAGAGAACCATAGCGGCACCTTAACTCTTATCTAGAGGAATCTTGAGGAGTTAGTCCAGAGCCCTTCACCGGGAATTCGGTTACACTCTTTAGTTATACCTTGTGTGTTTAGCTTAAGAGGTTTTACTTTGCATAAATAGTTTTAATTCCCCATTAATTCACCATTAGATTAGCTAGTCACCTATTCACCTCCCTCTAGGTGATTTCAGAGGTGTGATGTTAAACTTAGCATCGCTCATCTTAGCTTCTCTATGGAAGCCTAAGGAAAGTAACTGTCAGAGGTTTAATGTTGAACCTGGTAGCAACTTAATCACTATTAGAGGTGTAGCGTTAAACTTAAAAGTAATTTGTCAAAAGTGTGATGTTAACATGACAAGAGTTGATTTGCGATACGAGCAATTTTGAGGACCTATCATTCTATTGGTGAGAATTGACAAGTGAAGTTTGGAATGTTAGAGGTGTAGTGTTAACTTGACAAGAATTTGTTTTACGATATGAGCAATTTTAAAGACTTGTCATTCTATTGACGAGAATTGACAAGTGAAGTTTGGAATGTCAGAGGTATAGTGTAAACTTGGCAAGAGATTGTTTTGCGATTTGTGCAATTTTGAGGACTTATCATTCTGTGGACGAGAATTGACAAGTGAAGTTTGGAATGTCAGAGGTGTAGTATTAACTTGACAAGAGTTTGTTTTGCAATATGAGCAATTTTGAGGACTTGTCATTCTGTGGACGAGAATTGACAAGTGAAAGTCTGTACTTGCTGGGGAGTATTAAAACTTTTCACTGTTAGAGGTATAGTGTTTACATAGCAGTGATTGAACTTGTGGACCTACCATTCCGTGAGAGGGAATTGGTTGGAGACTTTAGTGGAAAACATAATGAATTGTCAGATGTGTAATATTTAACGTGACAACCATTAATTTTCTAGGGGCATAAGATGTTTACCGTTAGAGATGTAATATTAACATAACAGCGAAGATTTTGAGTGGGTTTTGTTGTCAGAGGTTTAATATTAACTTGACTGACTCCACTGGAGTTCGAGAGAAAACGGCTTGTCTGAGGTTTACAGTTAACATGGCAAGTCTCTATCCATTTCGTTGGGGGAATGGACACAGGTATTTTTGTGGCCCTACCATTCTGTGGATAAGAATTGGTAAGAGATTTTGGGAGAGGACGGGACCAATTCCTTTAGGATTTTTAGCAAATTTTCAGCTATCAATGGATTTGGTATGCATTTACTAACTACCGTTTGAGTTGGGCTAGCCATGCTATTCCCCTCAGCATGATGAGTTGTCGAGGACTGATGTTGGACTTAAAAGCCAACATTTTCTTCTATCCTTAGCCTCAGAGGCGTCAGATGTTCATAGATAAATTAGAGAAGAGTAACAAGGCTAAAACCAAAGCTTCATACTTTGTTTTTCTTTAATATTTACATCCATGCATCATGATGTAACCATTGTTTGATCGGTTCGACACTGATCGACTGTGATGTGATTCAGTGAAGGAAGAAAGAAATTTTTCTTTGGCGCTCTTCCAAACATCTTGGATCTTAAAGTTTTGATCAGAGGTGTAATGTTAACCTGATCAAGGGAAGAATCTTATCAAGAATAGTACTTCTTCAAGAACCTGCAGTTCATCGACATCATGAGCGTATCACCGTCTGAGGTTGTAAGGCGGTATGCTCCATTTGAGTAGACCGACTCCACTACAAATGGTCCTTCCCATTTAGGCTAAAATTTTTCTTTGGTTTTATACGTCATCACCATCGGTCTTCTGACAGCTAAGACAAGGTCACCTTTCTTGAAAGTCTGCTCTTTGACTTTCTTGTTAAAGGCTCTGGCAATTCGAGCTTGATAGAGCTCGATTTGCTGTTGAGCTTGGAAGCATTTATCGTCTAAAGCCTCCAGCTCCTGGAGACGCAGTCAATACTTCTCCTCATTTGTCATCTCCCTTGTCAAGGCGACACATAGAAATGGGATCTGGATCTCTAGTGGAAGTACGACTTCACACCCGTATACCATAAAAAACAGTGTAGCTTTCGTTGGGGTTCTCACTGTCATGCGATAAGACCATAAGAATTCACCTAGCTTATCATTCCAGTCGCATTGGCTTTTTGAGAGGAATTTCTTGAGAAGTTTCCCAATGGTCTTGTTAAAAGCTTCTGCAAGGCCGTTAGCAGCTAGAAGTATGCCGTTGAAGACACACTCTGGATTCTTAACTTGTTGCAGAATCTCTGAAAGGCTTGACTGACAACTAAGGCCCATTATCATGGACAATCTGTCGTGGCACGCCAAAGTGGTAAACCATGTGATGTTTAATGAACTTGATCATGTCAGATGTCTTTACGTTCCTCAAGGGGATAGCTTCAGCCCATTTAGAGAAGTAATCGGTTATGACTAGGATAAACCGATATCCTTTGGATGAATATGGGCTGATGGGACCAACCACATCCATTGCCCACATTTCAAATGGCCATACAGAAGATGTCGGGCGAAGATGTCCTGATGCCTGATGAATGAAGTTACTATGGATCTGACAAGCATGGCATCGCTTAGGATAAGCGATAGCGTCAGAGATCATCTTTGCCAATAATACCCGAGTTTTCGGAGTCGATCTCTAAGTTTTGGACCAGGTTGGTGAGCTCTACACATACCGTCATGGGCCTCTTTGAGTATTTCATGTGCCTCTTTGTGTGACAGGCAGCGGAGGAGGATTCCATCATGCGATCGGCGATACAATGTTCTTGTGATTACATTGTGTTGGCCCAAGGTTACAATCACCCATGTTTAGTGTGTTTTGATGATTACAAAACATATTAGTTATTTGTACTAATATTGTTTATTGGTTAAGTGTGTTTCAGGGATCTAACTCATCTAGAAGGTTTATTCCCTATAAGCAAATGTTTTGGACTCAAGTCAACTCAAATTGGGCTCAAGAATCAAGTGTTGAAGACATTATGGTGAAAAGCCTTCTTGAAGCACTTGTAGTACTTAGAACCAATGTAAGAATTAGATTGTTAAAGTTTGAGTTTGGAAATTGGCTCTAGGATACACACACACATTTTTGTATTCAAGTTTTCATGGTCAAAACTTTTGTTTTATGCCTTAGTAAATATATATACATGACCCTAAGTTTTACAAATATAAATATCATGTTTAGATCATGTATATATACTCTTTCCAACATATTACTTAGCTTTCCTTACTTCAAAACATTTTTTACAAAATTTTCCAACTTCAAAAATCCTGCTGTTTTTCCTGTTTCAGGCTTAGCGGCCGACCGGCACGGTCGACCGCGCCAGTGCCAGGACGTGCACGTTTATGCACGTCTGTTGGCCGACCGCCCGGGTCGACCGACTGTAAGCAGTTGCTCTCGGGTTTTCTGGGTCGACCGCCCCGGTCGACGCGCCCGAAGAAAACTATGTTTTCTCTTAGAGGACGGTCGACCGGACCGGTCGACCCGAGCCAACGGCTCTTTGCCAGCTGAGCTGGCGGCCGACCGGCCCGGTCGACCGCCAAGCCTGCAAAAGCCCAACGGCTCTTTCTTCTTTTGTGCAATTCTGAAATCTGTTTTTTAGACTGTTTTTGGCAGATTTTTTCAGGGTTTTACAGATCTTTTTCAGGTCAAATAAGATTAAATAAATTGTTTTAACCTATTTTTCTCCCTATAAATAGAGGAGAAGAGTCTCTTACTAAAACCAAGAAAAATCCTCAAGTTTTCATAGTTTTCAAAAGAGAAGAAAAGTGTTTAAGCTCTTCATTTCCAACTCTTTCTTGAGCTAGTTTTTTCAGTTGTGTTCTCCAGCAAAATCATCTCTACAACTGAGTTTTCTCACTACACTTCTTAGAGCCAAAATTCCCTTACTCATTCTATAAGGAAGTTGTAAAAGAGTGAGAGTTTGTAAAAGAGTTTAGTGATCTTGTTGTGATCACTTTTGTTACTTGTTCCTCTTCTTGTTCTTGTGGAGACACCTCTTCGGTAGAGGTTATTGTAATTGGTGGAGCTCGGTGCTCGGGTCTTCGGTAGACCGTTGTAAGCGTCCTCGGTGGATAGTGGAAACCCTTCACAGAGGTGAAGGCGGGGAGTAGAGCGGTGGCTCGAACCTCGAAACAAATACTTGTGTTTGCGATTGTCTTTTGCTCTTGCTCTCTATTTTTCTTACTTTCAATTGCTTTCTATTGCTTATTGTTTCAAGTATTTTTGCTTCCTCTACTTGTGATATATTGTGTGCTCTTTATCATTGCCTATTATTCATTCATTGATATTTTGTCATTCAATTCTCATACAACAAGGTTGCATTGCGCACCTCTAACCCATTCAAGGGGAATTGGGAGGAAGGAGTTCAGAACTTCTCACGGGGTATTCGGCTCTTAGTCTTGTTTTGAGAGATCGTTGCATCATTCATCCATCGTAATTTTAAAAAGTTTGTTAGATTAGCAATTACACCTATTCACCCCCCTCTAGGTGTTTTTCAATTGGTATCAGAGCTTGGTTACTAGGCTCTTGGCTAACACCTTAGAGAGATCCTAATATTGCTAATCATTCCATTCATTCTCACTTAGTAAAGATGGCCGATGGTATTAAGACACCCCCTAAGTTTGATGGACTTAACTTTCCCATATGGAAGGTTAAGATGACCGTTTTTCTTGCAATCTCTAGGTAGTCGAGTTGCAAAGGCCGTGACCAAACCCTTTAGTGCACCCCTCGGTGATGAATCCACTTGTCCGAAATAGAGACCAAAGAATTTGATGCCAATGCTAGGGCTCACTATGCACTTCTTCAAGCCCTAATGATGATGATATAGCTAGAGTTATTCATTGCAAGTCCGCATATGAAATTTGGACACATTTGCTAGTTACACATGAGGGGACTTCACAAGTGAAGAGGGCTAAAATAGACCTTCTTCGGTCCCAATATGAGAATTTTTGCATGCAAAAATGAAACCATAGATGATATGGTTATAAGATTTACAAAGATCACTAATGGACCTTCTTCTCTAGGTGATGCTATCGACAACGATCAAAGAGTAAGAAAGATCATCCGGGCTCTTCCTCCTTCATGGGAAGTAAAAGCAGCTACCTTGAAGGAACTCAATGACAAGGAGGAGATGGAGCTAATTGGTCTCATTGGGAACCTCAAAACCCATGAGATGGAGAGGAAAGTAAGGGAGGACATGGCTCCTTCCAAGAAGAAGACTATAGCCTTCAAAGTCAATCCAACCTCCGACGAAGACGACGAGACGATGAAGAAGAAGAAGATGACGAAGAGCTCTCACTTCTTGTGAAGAACGTCTGGAGGATGTACAACAAGGCTAAATTTCAAGGAAGAAGGAGATTGCAAGGAGGTAAAGAAGAAAGGAAGATTATTTGCTTCAATTGTCAAAGGCCGGGACACATAGTGGCGGAGTGTCCGGATAAAGTAAAGCCTTCCACCTCCAAGAAGCCCTACAAGAAGAAGGCAATGAAAGCTACATGGGATTCCGAGAGCGAATCCGAGGAGGAAATCGACACCGCCAACATGTGCTTCATGGCCAATGAAAGCACAAGCAAGGTAACCTCTTCCACTTCTCCTAATGATGAACTTTCCATGGATGAGTTAGGAGAGGCATTTGTAGAACTATCACATAACTATGATTTCTTAAGAAAAAGTATTTAAAAATGAAAAAGGAATGAATCTCTTAATCATCAAGTTTTTTACTCTTTCTAAAGAAAAGGATGAATTACTTTCCACTCTTGTTTCTACCCAAAAAGATTTTGACAAATATAAGATTTCTTGTAAAGGCAAGTCCCACTAATTGATTCTAATGAGATTACCATGCTTAAAGAAAGAATAGACTCATTAGGAATTGTTTTGAAAAATTGTGCATTTGATAAGAAGAAGATAGAGGCCATGTTTCCTAAGAACAAGCCCCTAAGAAAAATGTTTACCATGCTCATGCTCATGTTCATACCACACAACCTTTACATCGTGGCAAACCCCCAAGACATGCTCACACTTCACACACATATCATGCATTTATGTATGGA
Source organism: Agave tequilana (assembly GCA_038442645.1). Classification (NCBI taxonomy): domain Eukaryota; kingdom Viridiplantae; phylum Streptophyta; class Magnoliopsida; order Asparagales; family Asparagaceae; genus Agave; species Agave tequilana. The sequence goes on from JAVJIF010004365.1 coordinate 252,547, forward strand.
AGAGTGTTCTCATGTTCACATTGTGGGCGGAAGGGCACTTAGCTAATTTTGCTATGATAGATTAAGTGCATCTTGTCATAATGTTTGGGTTCGAAACACTAACTTTCAAGGACCCAAGAAAATTTGGGTACCAAAGTCAACAATTTTGTTAAATGATGTAGGTACCATCCAAGGCCCAAAGACGTAAAGGATTGTGGTATCTTGATAGTGGTTGCTCAAGGCACATGACTTGGGACATCAACAACTTTGCAACCCTATCAAGATACCATGAAGTGGCACCGTCACCTTCGGAGATGATGCCAAGGGTAAAATCATCGTATTGGTAATGTAAAACTTGGTACATCCCCTTTAATTGAGAATGTTGTTTTAGCTGATGGCCTCAAGCATAACCTCTTGAGTGTTAGTCAACTTTGTGATAAAGGTTTTGATGTAGTTTTTGATAATGTAGCTTGTAAAGTAATTGATAGAATTTCTAATACTTGTGTGTTTTCCGGTTTTCGTGAAAGTAATGTTTATATGATAGATATGTCTAATATGTCTTGTAATATTACTTGTTTAAAAGCCCTCGATGACGACTCTTGGTTGTGGCATAGAAGATTAGGCCATATTTCATTTGACCATATATCTCGGTTAAACACAAAGAAATGGTGAAAGGTATTCCTTGTTTGAGTTTTGAAAAGGACCGAGTTTGTGACGCATGTCAATTTGGAAAACAAACTAAGTCTTCTTTCAAGTCAATTAAGGATATCATGACATCACGTCCTTTGGAACTAATTCATGGATCTATTTGGGCCTACACAAACCAAAAGTCTAAGTGGGAATAGATTTGCATTTGTTTTGGTTGATGACTTTTCACGGTTTACTTGGGTTTTCTTTCTTGAACACAAAAATCAAGCATTTTCATATTTCCAATCTTTTAAGAAAAGAGTTGAAAAAGAAAAAGATGTTTCAATTTTAAGAATAAGAAGTGATAGAGGAGGTGAATTCATTAACCTACCCTTTACCACTTTTTGTGAAGAACATGGAATTAAGCATGAACTTTCTTGTCCTAGAACTCCACAACAAAATGGAGTAGTTGAACGGAAAAATCGAACTTTACAAGAGATGGCTAGGACAATGCTAAGTGAATATGTCTACCACATTATTTGTGGGCCGAGGCCATAAATACATCATGCTATATATCAAATCGTGTTTTCTTGTGTAAAAATACTTCAAAGACTTCTTTTGAAATGTACTTTTCTAGAAAACCAATGTTTCATATTTCAAGGTTTTTGATGCAAATGTTTTGTTTTAAATACAAAAGATAATTTAGGAAAATTTGATGCTAAAGCTTATGAGGAAATTTTGTGGGTTATTCTAATACTAGTAAAGCTTATAGAATCTTCAATAAATCATCTTTGATCTTTGACTATTGAGGAATCTATACATGTTAAGTTTGAAGAATCTAACTTGTTTGTTAAGAATGTTTTAGAAATAGATGCTTTGGATGAAGGCTTGGAGAAGTGACCTTGGAGATACACCTACTATGGGAGACAAGCCAAAGGATGATGAAGGAAGTGAAGCTAAAGTAGAAGAGCTCAAGGACACGAAATTCAATCAATTAAAGTGGAGCCTACTCAACAACTTCTAAAGGATTGGAGTTACAATCCTCATCATCCCAGGACCTCGTCATAGGTGAAGTATCAAAAGGGGTACCACTCGCTCTAAACTTCATGATTTTTGTGGACATTATGCATTTATTTCTCATGTTGAACCCAAAACGTCCTCGAAGCCGAGGCCGATTCATATTGGTTGCTAGCCATGCAAGAGGAGCTCAATCAATTTGAGCGCAACCAAGTTTGGCACC